>JADRCD010227914.1:20424-37774 GCA_019843815.1 Montemys delectorum
AAGAAAAGAAAAGAAAAGGAGGGTTGGAGAGATGGCTCAGCGGTTAAGTGTACTAACTGCTCTTCCAGAAGTCCTGAGTTCAATTCCCAACAACCACATGGTGGTTCACAACCATATGTAATGAGATCTGACACCCTCTTCTGGTGTGTCTGAAGACAGTTACAGTGTACTCATATACATAAAATAAATAAATATATCTTAAAAAATAAGAAAAGATATCAGGGAAGAGGGAGGGTTTAGGATACAACTTAATGGTAGAGTGCTTGTCTAACATATAGCAGGTCTAGCATTGAAGACCCAGGACCACTGAAGAAAAGAAACAAGAAAACAGACAGAGAGAGATTGACTGATCTAGTTATCTGTGACACAGAGGATCCTCAACTCAAGGCCAGTATGACATTTCCTCTCACCAATTAAACAAAAATAATGCCAAGACTCGGAGACAGAGGCAGGCAGACGTCTATGAGTTTCTGGTCTGCATAATCTATGCAGGGAGTTCTAGACAGCCTACACAGTGAGAGCCTGTCCGCAAAGTAAAACAATAAATCTTGCTACACAGACAGTCAGCACAAAAGCCAGGCATGATATGATGGCACAGGCCTTTAATCCCAGCATTTGGGAGGCAGAGACCCATGGATCTCTGTGAGTTCAAGGCTACATCCTGGTAACAAGGTTGTTACTTAGAGAAACCCTATCTCAACAAAACAAAACACAGCAGAACAAGTCAAGAGTGTCTTGTTCAGGCAGAAGGAAAAGACAAAGATGACAGTGGCCAAAGTGTACTAACTACACTGCAATACAGATAAAAGTGAAGTGGCAAGCGGAAGGCAGAGAGCATCACTCATTCACAATACCAGAGGAATCGTCCACGTCTGTCAGTGTTAAAAGTTTCTCATTTTCTAAAAAGCTGGCATGGCTGAAATCACTGTTTGGATTCATGGCTTCAAGATGCTTCTTAGGATCAGGCATGGCAATCTAAAAGGAAACAAATGGTACAAGGCTATAAAAAAGACCAAGTATTTAATCTGCAGTACAGTTAATAAATGAAAAATATACGTTAGTCAATGAAGAATTCCGTTTTCCATGGACTAGTAGCATCTCTTCTTGCCCTACTCTACTTTCCTGCTCTGACCCACCTTAAACTGTTGCAGGGCACTATCAAACTGCCTCCACAGCTTACAAATCTTATAACATGGTCCACATACCTCACATCTAAATTTGGGCAATACAAGGCTTGCTACAGGAAGTGAATGCACTATGAAGCTGGAGTAAGTATCCTTAATCCAAGCAATCTTTCCTATCATTATTTAGAACTACTTATTTCTCTTCTCTCTGACCCAAGGACCAGCTAACACTGAAGAGCATGAACAGTTTACCACAGTCACAGCCCAGAATTAAAATTTAATACTTCCTTGTCTCATTCATTTCACACTAATATTAAATATATACTAAAACCATAGATACTAGTTTAAGAGTTGACTGAAAAATGTGTCTAATTTTGAGGTTAAAACCATTGCATGTCAAAATGATTTTATATTTATACAGGGCAGGACTCAACTAGTTCAATAAATACATAAGACAAAAGTTAGTGCCGGACTTTTATTTTAATATTTTTTGCAACAGGTTCTCACTATGTGGCTAACTTGGAACTTGATATGTAGAACAAGCTTGAAGTTATAGAGATCTGCCTGCTGCCTGCTTCCTGCCTCCCGCCTCCCGCCTCTGGAGTGCTGGGATCAAAGGTGTACACAGCCACATCTAGACAGAACTATATTTGAATCTCCTTATTACTAGAGGTAAACCACTCTTGTTTTTGAGGCAGAAGGTGATGATTAGTGTTTCCACCTGACAGAAGTTAGACTCGCATAGGAAGGAGGTCTCTGGGGTTATCTACTCTAAGTACCTTGATTAATAAATGCGGAAGGACCCACCTCCTGTAGGTGGGACCACTCCCTAAGCAATTTATCCAAGATGGTATAATTAATCCCAGCACTCTTGAGACAGAAGCACACAGAGGCAGGTGGAGCTGAGTTCAAGACCAACCTACATAGTGAGTTCCAGGATGGCCAAGACTTTATACAGACATCTTGTCTCCAAAAACACCACAATCACAGAGAAAGCAGTCTGAGCATGAGCATGCGCATACTCACTGCTCTCTGTTCCTGAGACTGGCTTTGATGGAATCAACTGGCTCAAGCTCCTCCTACTGTACATTCCCACTTAAAACGGACTCTACTGTGGAACTGTGGGCTAAAATAAAACCTTTCTCCCTTGTTTTCACGGGGATTTTAGCACAGCAGCAGGAAGAGAGACTAAGACACAGAGTCTTACCATGCGGCCCCAGCTGGCCTCCAATTCATAGCAAGTTTCCCACCCAGCCTCCCAATGCTAAGAATACTGGAATATACCACCAAGCACTAATACATTTCCATTTCTACTGTAAAAGTTCTGTTGTGTACAAGCTTCTATAGTTCTCTCTCTCTCATCCTCTCTCCCTGTGTGTGTGTGTGTGTGCGTGTGTGTGTGTGTGTGTGTGTGTGTGTGTGTGTGTAATAAAAATATGTACTCCAATACAGCAGGGTATGTGTATAATATAAATTTTTAATTCATTACAGCATTCCAGAAATTGATAAGACATAAAAATTTACCTTGTGTTCTTGATTATTTGTCCATGATTTTAAGTGAATATCAAGAGCTGAATCTATTAAAGAAACAAAAACAAAAAATGAAGGGACAGACTATTTTTTCAACCTAATCATATTTAAAAGCAACAAAAAAAAGAACTAAACACTTTTTTATCTTGAAACAGAATAGATAATACAGGATAATACAGGAATCCATCCCTGCCCACCAGGAGTCAAAGACTTCCCCTCTTTCCAGGCCCACAGCAATGCAACCAGACAAACATGGACAGAAGTTACACAAACCACAAACTACAATAAATCCTTTCTCCAACTAAGACTTTCCAGGAACTTGTCATAATGAAGGAGTCTGACTTGTATATATCCTACTCTACTTACTGTCAAACTCATTTCCAAAACAGGTGACCATTTCCTTTCTCTCTCTTTATTGTTATTGTTGGCTTTTTGTTTTTTCTCTGTGTATCCCTGGCTGTCCTGGAACTCACTCTGTAGATCAGGCTGGCCTCCAACTCAGAAATCCGCCTGCCTCTGCCTCCCAAGTGCTGGGATTAAAGGCGTTCACCACCACCTCCCGGCTTGTTATTGTTGTTTTGATTATTTTGTTTTGTTTTTGTTTTTTTTGAGACAGGGCCTCACTATGTAGTCCTGACTGTTCTAGAAGCTAAGCTATGTAGACTCTCTGGCCTCAAACTCAGAGATTCCCCTGCCTCTGCTTCCTCATGCTGGGATTAAAAGTGTATGCTATGATACCCAGACACCATTTTCCATTTCTACCATCAAAGTTGAGTTTCAGTTTCTGCAAATCTTCAACAATGCTTGCTATTTTTCCTTATTTCTTTTTGTATTTTTGTTTTTTGACTCTATGTCACTAGTGTTTTGTCTATCTATCTGTCTGTGCACCACATGTCTTCAGACATCAGAATCTCTTTAAAGGGGGGTTACAGATGATTGTGAGCTGTCATGTAAGTAAGAGGAGTCAAGTCTGGGTCCCTGGAGAAGCACTCTGAGAGCTCTCTAGCCCGACTGTATCTTTGATAGCTCATGCTCTTGACTTGCTTTTCTCTGATGACTTACACTATGAAATGCCTTTCTGTGTGTTTACTGGCCATGTGTACAATTTCTATAGAGAACTGTCTACTCAAACCCTTTACATATTTGTCTTTTCAATATTAAAGTTCTTCATACATTTTAATACTAATACCTTTCTGTATATATAATCTGTAATTAATATATACAAAAATATTTTTATATATTTTAAATATATATTATATATAATCATATACAGAAAAATATTTTTTCCATTTTTGGTTGTTTTGCCACTTTGACAGCTTACAAGTGTAGCTGATACTAATCTCTTCTATCTTCATAGATAATTGAACTTTTACATCAGGAAAAACACAAACATACCTAACAATTGTTCAAATTATAAATGTTTATTTACTCATCAATCTTCTAGCACTTGATCATGGTATTATAAGTACTTAATTACAGCTTCAATTTATATCATTGCTATAGTAAACCAATATAGTTTCCAATTTCTAGTTTTGAGTTCTTTCACAAAGAGAAAGAACGAGTTGGGGGAGGAGAGGAAACACAGATGTGCTGAGATACATCTGTAGTCCTGGCATTTAGGAAACTGAGGCAGGAGGATTGCTATAAGTTAGTGCGAGCCTTGGCTACACAGCAAGGTACAAAGCAAAGAGGTACATAGCAAAATTGTCTTCAAAAAACACAAGAGGCAGCCAGGCAGTGGTGGCGCACACCTTTAATCCCAGCACTTGGGAGGCAGAGGCAGGCAGATTTCTGAGTTCAAGGCCAGCCTGGTCTAAAGAGTGAGTTCCAAGACATCCAGGGCTATACAGAGAAACCCTGTCTCGAAAACAAAAACAAAACAAAACAAAAAACCACAAGGGGTTCAAGGAAAGAAAAGGAGCAAGACTTTAGAGCACCCAGGAGCCACAAGCAGGAGCATCTTGTAACTGTTGACAACTCCTCACACTTTGACAGAGCCTCACACTTTGTAGCTTTCCTACTTCATATATCTACTTTAAAATAAATTTTTAAAATGAGTCACCTTTGAGTATTTTAAAAGTATAAACGTGACTGTCTAAGAAACAGTATTTTAGAATTTCTAATTTATCCATTATATTAATATAAAAATCAGTTTCGACTGGTGGGAGGAAAAGTGAGGAATACTAGCAATGGAGTCTTTGTAATCAACAGGACAGTGCTTCACCTACCAACAGCATGGCTCCCAAGGCAAAGGAAATCCATCAAGAGAGCTCTACAAAAGCCCAGGACAAACCAAAGTACTGTGTTTACCACAGGGCAAAAGCAGAAGACAGGTACCAAGTGAAGGACAGGGAAATCAAAACCATTAACACGTATTCATGAAATAATTTCTATCACTTCATACCTGGCACCTGCTGCAGAGGAGAGACTACGTCCAGAAGGCTCTGACCCTGAGCAGAGGTAGCATTAGCTCGCCTCTCTTCTGCTCTTGGTTTCATGAGAGCATGGGACAAATGTGGACTTTCTGTGTAGTTCTTTTTCCTTGTAGCAGAACTTTTTGAGGAAGTAAAATTATGATAAAAATGTTAGTTACCTTTAGGCAAATCTATAAAAATACCTGTTATTCAGTTCTGTATTCTATCTTTCTAGAAATGCATTCTGGGGGCTGGATAAGCATGTTGGCTCCTGTGGCAGAGTTCACCAGATCCAAAGAGAATACTCACCACTACCCTGCCTTTCAAGTGAAAAAAAAAAAGTTTTTTTTCTCTACCACATTAAGTATTACACCTAGAAGACAACCCAACTTCTCTTTCTTCTCTCTCTCTCTCTCTCTCTCTCTCTCTCTCTCTCTCTCTCTCTCCATATATATATATATATACATATATATATATATGTTGTTTTCAAGACAGGGTTTCCATATGTAGCCCTGGCTGTCTGGAACTTACTCTGTAGACCAGGCTAGAACTCAGAGTCCCACCTGCCTTTGCTTCCCACGTGTGCCACAACCACCTAGCTAAAAACCTAGCTATTTCTAACAGTGAATTATACTTTCAGATACTAGAACAGTGTTTCCCAACACAACAAAATCTTTGAATGAATAAAGCTTTGTAGTTGCTTGGTTTGCTATGATAGAGGGTCTCACTCAGTTCCTGATTGCCCTAGAATTTACATGAAGGCCTGCCTGGCCTGGACCTTTGATATCCCTGCTTCTACCTCCCAGGTGCCAGGATTACAGTATGCCACCATGATGGGAAATAACAGTTTCACAAGTTTATTTCTACTCCTGCCTCTGTTCTCATACCTAACTTTCTATCTGTTTCTATAATTTTGTATGCAGATGAAAATGGTTTTTATTAATAGCAATTTCCCTTCTGATAGAGACCAAGGACCAAGCTTAATTAACTTCAGTAAGGAGATCAACAAAAACCAAACCAAACCATAAGCTTCAAGCTAAAGAGGTAAGGACCCTGCCATGTTTCCATACAGAGCCTTTGCCCCAACTACAATTTACTTCCTATTCTTCTCTATCCTTTTATTAAGGCTGTCATATATTAAATACCTCTAGCTTAAACCGAAGCACACTCATACACAACACACGGAAATCTCACTTCAATAAAAGAGCATAGGGATAAAAATACTGTAAATGACATGGAAGTCTCAAATAAATAAACAAATAAAAATAATTTCTAAAAAGAAAACACATATAAAGTCTATCAAGAGTCAATTTACAAAAAAATGAAAGTAACGAATGTCTTAGCACATTCAACCTTGCCAATACTAAAATGCAGAGTTAAACAGAAACCTAAGACTGTCTATACTAAAGCCACCAAGAACTTCCAGGTAAGTTTTAGCTTTAGAGATTCTAGTTTTTCTTCAGTGCATACAAACAAAAGTATAAATTATTTTTACCTCTAAAATGAAAGATCAAAAATAATACTAGGCCAGCAAGATGAACCAGTAGATAAAGGTTATTTGCCACCAAGCCCATTTCCCAGGACCAGTATAGTGGAAAGAAAAAGCAGACTCCAGTAACGTGTCTTCTGACATCCACACACGTGCCACGGCATGCTTAGATGATCAAGCACACATGTGCATTCCACCACCACCCCCATGTAATATTTAAAAAAGAGAAAAGAAAGGAAATGTAACCAGTGTCTCTTCCTTAGTTAACAGACATAAGCTTTGATGCTTTGACTGTCTTCCTAATAACTGCCAATATTTTTACTTTTTTCAATGACTATTTCATTCACAATCAGAAAAAAAATTTTAAAGGCTAAAAATGTAGTTAAAAGATGTACAGAAAGGTCTTTCTTACAGATACTAAGAAGTAATAATCAAAGACAAAGTCATATGTTTTCCCCAAGTCTAAGGCAAGAACTCACTCATCACCCTGAAAGCTGAGGTGTAATCTTTCTCTTGGCTCAGGGTTTTCACTCTGGCAACTGGAAGATGATGCAGAAGGAACTGAAAACCTCTCTTCAATTAAGTATGATGCCTGGACATCAGGACACCTACACAAAGTTGTTAGGATTTAAATTAATTACAATTAAAACTCACCTTGTTGAGCAAACAATATAGGATTTTTGGTAGAGCACTTGCCTACTATGCATAAAACTCTAGGTTTGATCTCAACACTTCATATCCTGGGTATGGTAATAGAGGCTTATTCATAATTCTATGTAGAAACAGGAAGACCAGAAATTCAAAGTCATCTTGAGCTACAGTAAATTTGAAGCCAGTTTGGTCTACTTGAGACCTGCCTCAAAATTAACTAATATCATAGGGCTAAAAAATAAAACTAACCACCACCAAATAAAAACACACAGGAGCCCCAGTGTTACCATAACCCCTTAATCCCAAAGGTAAAACCCTTCATTAAATTGTTAGATTGGAAGGTAGTTCAATAATGGTCAGATATTTAACCACAATCAGAATTTACACATTGCAAAGTCCATACATGAAATCATGTGTGCAAACTACATATATCACATGTGGACTGATATAAATAAAATGTACTAAGCCAAGCATGTACTTAGTTATAAAACTAGAGTAAGAAGTATAAAAAAATAAAAATAAATAAATAAAAGGTGGTTTGGTTCATAAAAAAATAAGAAATTTGATCTGAGTAATTTAAAATTATTTGAATACAAGATAAGTTACTTCACAATCAAACAGCCAGGGCTAGGAAGGTGGGGAGGTAGGTCAGGGTAAAGTGCTTGCTTAACATGTACAAGGTCCAGGGTTCAAGCCCCAGTACTAGGAAAAGAAAAAAGAACCAGAAGCATTCAATAAACTCAGCTAGCAAGGAGAGGCAACCGCGCCAACACTGAAAAGCACGGAGCTGTCTGAAATGAGGGAAGAAGGGGGAAGTGTCACATACAAAGATGGAAGGCTGGGCTGTGGTGACGCACGCCTTTGATCCCAGCACTCGGGAGGCAGAGGCAGAGGCAGGTGGACTTCTGAGTTCAAGTCCAGCCTGGTCTACAGAGTGAGTTCCAGGACAGCCAGGGCTACATAGAAAAACCAAAAAAAAAAGAAAAGAAAAAGAAACTACTCAAAAACAGATTTTCAGACATATTCTGAACATAAACAAGAAAGCATATAAAGCCAGTAAGCTTGGAGAATAGGAGAATAACAGTTATCCAAGAGAAGCACCGAGAGCCAGAAACCCACACCCTAACACATCCCATACTCTACTCTCTCAGTATATTGCAGGGTTTATAAACCTGAAAAAAAATATTTGTTCAAGTGAGTCTTACCTGTATTCAGTGCTGGGTCTGTTCTTGGCAAGTGTGGAAACAGCAATGGGCAAGCCAAAATTTGATGGAAGAGTGATATTTCCCAAAACCTCACTATTACCAAGCAGTGAAGTGGCTAAAAAGCTCGGAAATGACTCCTCTGCTATTCCTCTGAAATCTTCCATCTCACTGCAACAGCAGCATGGGAAAGAAGCTCAATAGTCTATAACCAGAACATCTCCCAACGGGTCAAAGAACAATGGCTCTTTTTAAAAAACAAGAGTTTTCTAACATCAATGAGAGAATGGTCACTAACAAATACTCTAAGCTAAAGTAAGGCTCAGAACACCTCCCACCTTACAATTAAGAGCATACACACCAAACGCTAAACTTACCTTCTTATACCCAACACAGCCCAGAAATACAAATTGGATTTACCCACTGTGGTGCTTTAAATAGGAATGCCCCACCCCACCCCGATTCTTGCATTTGAAAGCTTGGTCTTTAGGGAGTGGTACTACTAGGAGGTGTGGCCTTTTTGGAGGAAATACGTCACTGTGGAGGTGAGCTTTGATGTCTCATATGCTCAAGCTAGGCCTAGAATGCCAGTGTCCCTATGCTGCCACTCAGCAGCTTCTCCAGCATCATGCCTGCCTGTATGCAGCCATGATGATAATGGACTGAACCTCCGAACTACAAGCCAGCCCCAATTCAACGTTTTCTTTTATAAGAGTTGCCATGGTCATGGTGCCTCTAAGATGCCCATGGTTTAGTGGAGGAAGGAATATGAAGAATCACAAACTTAACTAGTAAGAAAAGCAAAAACAGTATAAAACTAATAACTTTTTGGGTAAGTTTAGAATTCTGGTATTTAGACTTGATGAGATGGCTCAGTAGCAGAGATGCTTGCTGTCAAGCCAGATCACCTAAGTTTAATCCCACATAGTGGAAGGAGAGAATCAATTCCCATCAATTATCCACAGGTATCTACAAAGCAGCTGTGGCATACCTAGGTACCTCTGATAATTCTAATTTCTCTGCTATATCACTTATCAAACTTCTAATGTTTTTAATTTCAAATGCCTCTCTAGAGCTAAGACCCACGACTTACCCCCAACGCATGTTGTTCCTTACATTTTAAGCCACTGCACAAGTGTTCCAACTAAACTGCCTAAATCTAGCCTTGTATGCCTGTAATCTAGGAGTCTAAGACAAGACTGCCTCAGGTTGCAGACCAGCCTGGGCTGCACAGCCAGTACCATGCCAGAAGAAAGAAGGTCCTATATTTAAAAAAAAAAAAAAAAAATTAAACAAACTAACTAAAAACACAAGCCTGACAACCTGAATTGGATCTGAGACCCATATGATGGAAGGAAAGGGTCAGCTCCCACTGGCTATCCTCTGACCTGTGTATGCACAAGTGTAATGATAATAAATGTCCAAAGCTGTCGGGCGGTGGTGGAGCAAGCCTTTGATACAAGCACTTGAGAGGCAGAGGCAGGCAGATTTCTGAGTTCAAGGCCAGCCTGGTTTACAGAGTGAGTTCCAAGACAGCCAGGTATACACAGAGAAACCCTGTCTCAAAAAAACCAAAAATAAAAAATAAAAAATAAAAAAATAAATTTCCAAAGCTAAACAAAACAAAACCCCCATCCATGCATACAGCACATTCCTAAAAGGGAAAAGGCCCTAATTTCCCTTAGTATTCCATTATCCACTATGTAATGTGAAGAAAACACAGTGTTATTTATTATTCTACTGTATTTCAAACATGTAGCAACCTATGCAGTGTCTCTTGTTGTTTAAAAAGAGTATAGTGGCTTCAATTTTCACATATTTACTTGTATTTAATGAATTACATTCATGGGTACATAAAGATTACTTCCTGTAGTCATTACAGATCTATGTACATTGTTACATACATGTAAAAAGTACATGCTGTAGAACCCAAAACACTGAGTTGCCAGCCATCATCATTTAGCCATTTTGATACATGTCAAAATTAGGTAGACATTTAGTATATAACTTTTTAAAACTTACCGTAAAGTTCGCCCAGAACCCTGGACTCGGAAGAAAAAGTTGGTTCGGTCGAAATGAAAATACCAGGAACATGACTTCAAAAGAGTAAGTGCGAATGAATGCACTGTCCTATATACAGCTGGCCTCCAAACGACTGTGTCAGAAGGAACCTCATGCTTAATTACACAAAGTCTGAAAGCAAAAGGAGGGGGATGGATAGTAAAAACAGTCTCTCATTTTGCATTAGCTGTTAGGAGCTATGTGCGCATGAAGCTTAGCAGACACCGGTGGACAGAAGAGCCCTGAGAGCGAACAAAAACCTTACTTCCTGAGCCTGAGCCAGTCAAAAGGCCTAGATTGCCCACCACAACACAGTAAAGCAGTCGACAGAGCAGTTTGCAAGGAGAAAAACACCGCAAAGATCAGAGGCCAAGGCTGCGTGAGCAATCCCGAGCCGGACCGGAGGGAACAAGGATGCGGAGCCCAGGCAGGGAGCCTGGCCCACACGCCCGCGCCTGATCCCCCCAGAGCAGCCCAGCCTCCAGCCCGTGTCCCCACCAGACCGGGCGGTCACCGCCGCCGCCTAGAAGCCGCAGCGTGGCCCTCCCCGTCGAGTCCACAGCACGGACGACCCTCCTCACCAGGCAGCGACCCACTGCTCCGCCACCCACGAGCGCCGGGAAAACGTCCGCTAAAGGGGCGGATCCGCGGCGATGCAGTGCGCATGCGCACACCTAGGAGGCCCGCGAGGTATCCCTCCCGTAGGAAGCGAGGGCGTGGTCTATGAACCCACCCGGGATTGGGCTAGGCTCCGGGAAGGGGCGGACCGAAGCCTGTGATTGGTAAGGAGCGCGCGTTCCTCGATTTGAAGGCCCGAAGCCGCGCGACTTAGCTGGGAGAAACCTTCCAGTAGGTGCCATTTGGAAAGCCTTGAGATTTATTCCTCAGTTTGAGATCTCCCTAAAGGTCCGTAAGTCGCATTTCCCCAATAGGTTTTTTGGTTTGGTTTGGTTTTGGTTTTGGTTTTTCGAGACAGGGTTTCTCTGTGTATCCCTGGCTGTCCTGGAACTCACTTTGTAGACCAGTCTGGCTTTGAACTCAGAAATCTGCCTGCCTCTGCCTCCCTCTCCACTAGGTTTTTGTTGGTTTTTTTAAATTTTCGTATCGCCGCTTAGTAGACTCATAAGCTTCATGGTTTGCTTTTAACAAATCATTCCTTGAGGTACACGTGTCACGAAAGTTAGCTACACCTATTCCGGGCAGTGGTGGCGCACGCCTTTAATCCTAGTATTGGAAGGCAGAGGCAGGGGGATTTCTGAGTTCGAAGCCAGACTGGTCTACAAAGTGAGTTCCAGGACAGCTACACAGAGAAACCCTGTCTCGAAAAAAATCAAAAAGAAAAAAGAAAAAAAGAAAGTTAGCTACACCTAATCGCCTGGGATAAAGCTGGTACCAACTGGGTGGGGGGGTTGTTTGTTCGTTTGGGGTTTTTGTTTGTTTGTTTTTTATTAGATATTTTCTTTATTTACATGTAAATCTTTCCTTTCCCAGGTTCCCCTCCAAAAAACAAACAAACAAACAAAAACAACAAGAACAAACCCCTTTTGCCTCCCCCGTCCCCTGTTCGTTTGGTTTTTGTTTTTGTTTTTTTGGTCTTTCAAGACAGGGTTTCTCTGTGTAGCCCTGGCTGTCCTGGAACTCACTCTGTAGACCAGGCTGGCCTGGAACTCAGAAATTCACCTGCCTCTGCCTCCCAAGTGCTGGGATTAAAGGCGTGCGCCACCACTGCCTGGCATAAAATTTTTGCTTAACTGCCATTCTTCCTAAATCACACCAATCCCTTCACCGTCTTTGCTCCGCACAAGTTTTACCTGAAAAATTTATTGTGTGTGTCTTAAAGCTTCAGAGTCTCAAATGGGGAGGGCCTCTCTTTTCCTAAACAAATTCCTTAACTTCAACGGCTTTTGAATGTCTTTTTAAAAAAAACTCTTGGACATAGAAGAGAAATACAAAGTCCACAGCTGCTGTACCTGACTTTGGCCTGCTAGGGAAAGACATTTGATCATTTTCCTTTCTGTGTCCTTCCAAAGCGCCCTGGGCGGTAACTCTTGGTTTAACCTTGGCAGGGTTTCTTTCCGGAAACAAAGCCTATTATAATCCCATAATCCCTGAGTTTTGGAGGCTGAGGAAGTAGGCTAGGGTGTTCAAGGCCAGCCAGCCTGTACATACTAAGGCCTTGCCTTTAGAAAAGTGAGACTGCGGGGTGGTGGTGGCGGCGGCGGCGCACGCCTTTTATCCCGGCACTTGGGAGGCAGAGGCCAGCGGATTTCTGAGTTGGAGGCCAGCCTGGTCTACAGAGTGAGTTCCAGGACAGCCAGGGCTACACAGAGAAACCCTGTCTCAAAAAAAAAAAAAAAAAAAAGCCAGAAAAGTGAGACTATTTTTTAAAAACTCTACTACTGTCCACCCTTGTCATACTTTTTTCCTTTTGTGATAATTGTATGTCATATCCAAGGAAAACCTAAAATCTTAACAAACCCTCAGCTGTGGGGTTCAGAGCAGTGATTACAAGCTACCCTTCTTTCATAAACTGGAGGTGAGCTGTGCAAGGGGTCTAGGAGTTTTTTTATGTTCATGCAGGATCCCTGGGTTCTCAACTCAAGAACTATCCACAGTCCTCAAGTCACTAGAACTTACCCTAAAACACTCATCAACCTGTTGACTCTCCAGTGACAGAGATGAACCAAAGTATATGCAGGCAGGAAATCCCAAGTCTTTTTTTTTTTTTTAATTTATTTATGGCCGGGCAGTGGTGGTACATGCCTTTAATCCCAGCACTTGGGAGGGAGAGGCAGGCGGATTTCTGAGTTCAAGGCCAGCTTGGTCTACAGAGTGAGTTCCAGGACAGCCAGGGCTATACAGAGAAACCCTGTCTTGAAAAACAAAAAAAAAAAAAATTATTTATGTATATGAGTATACTGTTGCTGTCTTCAGACACACCAGAAGAGGTCATCAGATCCCATAACAGATAGTTATGAGCCATCATGTGGTTGCTGGGAATTGAACTCAGGACCTCTGGAAGAGCAGTCAGTGCTTCTAACCACTGAGCTATCTCTCCAGCCCCAAGCCTCAACTGAACTGCCTATATGTAACACAAATCCTCCTCCCTGGTCTTGGTTATGAGCCTTCATTTGTAAAATGGGGAGAACTGAAGCCTTGAGTGGTTCAGTTCACACATCTGGGAAAGCACTCACACATGGAAGCCCTTGGTACTCCTATTCAACAGTGCTCCTAATGTACCTGAACCTTCCTAACCTTGCTTGCCAACTAGAAAGACTAAAATTCCCAAAGTAATCTGCAAACCATTTTAGAACTTAGAGCCAGTGGCCGCTCTCCAACCAGTGGTGCCTGCCAAGGAAAGAGAAGTGATGCCTATCCAAAACCTAAAGGAAATAAGAACAGGACAGCTCCAGTTCCATAGGCTTTGAGTGGACTGCCGCAGGCAGTATCCAACCCCAGTTACAGGATATGAATCCAGAGCAATCCCACTTTGATTAAATATGTGTACTGAGAATTTTTGTTTCTTTAAAAGCCCAGGTATGTGAGTCTCTTTATTTTAATCCCAGGTGTGGGGTAAGAGCAGGTGACTTGATTTGCCTCTTTCACTAGTAGGGGTATGATGCATGCTAGCTGCACATAGTTTAATTCTCAGGACTCTGGAGAGGGTATAAGAGAGCCCCAGAGGGCTGTGGAGGCTGCTGCCCCTGGCTGCTTATGTGGTTTGGCAAATGTTTTGTAAGCAAAGAGATGAGAAGCAGGAGATGCCCCCCAAAAACCCAATGCCCCAGTCACCAGGAAGTGGTCAAGAGGTCTACGTACTCTTTCCCCTCTAACCTTTCTCTCCTACCTAGTGTCTGGGATTGGAAGTGAGGCAGAGGCATACTAACCTAATAAAATAGCTTTCGATGAGCAGTGGTGGCACACACCTTTAATCCCAGCACTTGGGAGGCAGAGGCAGGTGGATTTCTGAGTTTGAGGCCAGCCTGGTCTACAGAGTGAGCTCCAGGACAGCCAGGGCTACACAGAGACACCCTGTCTTGGGGGGGTGGGGGGGGGGAAGAGGGCCTGCTACTCTAGCTGAGAACCGAGGTTAGGCTCCCAGCACCACTGTCCAGCAGCTCACAAACGCCTGGAAACTCTTCCAGCTCCAGGGAATCTAGCAACCTCTTCTGTGCTCCAAGAGCATCTGCATTCACTCCTGCATGTGCCCACACATAAACATAATTAAAATACAATTTCTAGAAAAAGATGTCCTTTTGCCTTGGAAGGTAAATCCTCAACAACTCAAAAGAATTGGCCAAAATAAGATTACTAGCTCCATGGATTTAATATAGCTTACTTCTAACTTTATCTACAAAATATGCTGAGTTGGGCATGATGGTGCATGGCCATAATCCCAATACTTAGGAGGCAGAGGCAGGCAAATCTCTGGGAGCTCAAGAACCAGCCAGGTGTATAGTTAAGTTCCAAGACCAAAGCTATGTAGAGAGCCTGCCTCAAAAGAAGTAATATCAATAATATTGAGTAATAAGACTGAAAACACTCGTCAGTTCAGAATGTTAGTTTGCATGTTGACATTCTATCTTTAGTAACATTTCTATTTTGTGTTAGTGTTTGTAACTCACTCTCAATGTGGTATTTGTGTGGAGTCAGAGTACCACCTGCAGGGGTTAGTTCTCTCCTACTACCATTGGTTTCTGCAGTGAGCTCAGGTGGTCAGGTTTGGTGATGGGCATCTTTGCCCACTGAGCCATCTCTCTCGGCACTGTACCTTTAAGTGTAACACTTGCTTATCCCTGGGGATTGTTCTGGTTTGTTTTTTAAGCTTTCTCTTTTGTTTTGTTTTGTATTGTAACATGGGAAAAGGACACTAAGCCTAAATTATCTTAAAGTGCATCCATTTTAGCCAGGTATGGGTACAAGCCTGTAACCCCAGGGAGATAGGTTATGTGAGGAGCTCAAGATCATGCTAGGCTACTTAATCAGTTCCAAGTCAGCCTATACAGACTCTCAAAATACAAAGCCCAAGTACATGTGTTTTTTTTTTTTTTTTTTTATAAAACAACAGATTCACATCTTTTAAAATACTTTTATTAAATAACCTACTTGGAGAATAATTACAAAATCTTTAAGTTAGTAATTCCAAGTAGTGAAAGGCATTTTCCTTAAAAAAAAAAAAAAAAAGACAAAAATATCCATATGATTTGCTGCTTTATACACAGGAATGATTTATTTTACAGTCATTTGTAACATCAGCCTATAAAATTCAAAACATTTCTTAATGTGTGAAATACAGAGTGAAGTTCACAATGATATGTTTTCCTATGAAGCTACCTATCAACAGACAAAACTAAACTCTATGATAACAATTCCACACAGAATTTACAAGACAGGCACTTTGAATCAGATACTGGAAATCTTTCACAGTTAATATTGCTTTTTTGAAGCTCACGTCATCAAAGGTAACCAACTAGTGAAGCCAAGGTTTCTTGGTGCAGAAGTACAAACAGGTTTGGTTTCAAACACTTGAATTGTGATACATGCAAGACATGCCCTAAACAAGAAGGATCTTCTAAAAGAAAATGAAGAAACCAAAAAGCAGCCCAGAATAAAAGCATTCACAAGCATCTGGATAAGGCCTTTACGTCAGTATTTCACACCCCTTCATTCTCAGGTAAGGGATTAAGAGGCCGAGAGAGGTATCCTCTGCGAGGGTGAGGATATTGGAGGTTGGCAGTGTCAGCATCGCAAGAGTGCTCTAGCAGAGGAGCAGGAGGAGGAAGGAGCTGGGCACAACTGGACCATCTTGATCCAGCCCGAGGGGAATCCAGAGGGGGAAAGAAATACCTGAAATAATGAAGACAGGAACAAAACACCAAAACAAAAACAACAGGGGGGAAAGGAGGGAGGGGAACAGAAGAAAAAGAGAAAAGCAGTAAATACAAAGAGAACCAAAGAAGAAAAAACATGCTGGAAGGAAGGAAAAAAAAAAAAAGCTTGTATATTCATGCCACAACTGATAGAACAACAGTACAAATCAAGACTTGCACTTGAATCAAGTTTGCTTAAGTATAAAAGTTTGAAAAAATACAATCTGTTAAAAGTTAAAATGCCCCCAAAATTATCATACGTATGTTACAGAGACATTCATTTTATAAATGTAAAGCCTTGTCTAATCCCATCTGATTGTTTAATTTCCACATCTGCTTCCCACTGTCAGCAGCGGCAGGCACACATCGTTAGTGCGTACATGATACTGAGAAGCAACTCCAATACACTACATGGGAAAGCAGGTTACTGCCATAGGCTTTGAAAAATACAACCACTGGACAGCCTTCGTTTCCTGCAAAAAACTGAGAATAGCTACAGAATTTTGGTGCATAAAAAGGCTCAAAGAATTATAGCCTCTTATTCTACCATCGTATAACTTACCCGTAATGTGTATGCAGTTTAGTAAATGAAAAGGTGTATAACTTTGTCATCAAAGTCAAGTTTCAGAAGACAGGAACTCATTGAAACAACACATTAAAAATCCTGAGACACAGAATTTCAATTGTATGCATTTTCTGAAAAATGTCAACTCATGTTTCCAAATTGTCTTAAAGGAAACCAAGTTGTGTAGGATCACACCATAAACATTCATGCATATATTAGAAACAGCCATCTTTTGAATGGGTATGAGATGAAAACTTAGAAGTGCTTCCACCATTCTATTACCAAATAAAACTAGCAAATGCTAATGTGCTGCTTGGCTACAAACCATTGTATCTTAACTATGGTGCCAGGTTAATGATCCTTTCCTTTACTAATATTTTATAAGAAAAATAGTTGTGTGGATAATATCACCTGTAAAGTAGTTGTGTGGATAATATCACATGT
>JADRCD010227914.1:37784-62989 GCA_019843815.1 Montemys delectorum
TCACATGTAAAGTAGTTGTGTGGATAGCATCACATGTTAAGTAGTTGTATGGATAACATCACCTGTAAAGTAGTTGTGTGGATAATATCACCTGTAAAGTAGTTGTGTGGATAATATCACCTATTATCTATCAATTCTATAAAAGGTAAACACATTACCACTCAAAACAATCTTTATGAAAATATTTATTCAATTTTCAAATTAAAATTATAAAAACTCATCATTTCAGCTTATTGTTTTAGAAAATAAAAGACATATTCCTGTATTCTCCAAATGGAATAAAATTATATTTTCCCTCCTCCCAACTGCTTATAAGGATAATAGCAATGTTTTCCCAAGTTAGTCTCCAGAACATCCCAAAAAATTGTTTTGGTGATGATGTGTCAACAAAAAGCCTTTCTGTTTAAAGTGTCAGGAGACTGACTAGTACAAAAGTTATATACATGTCACTTTAAAGGCCTTTTGGACTGTGTGTAGAAGTGAACAGGCTGCTGGTGCATCTTGGAAGAGCTCAAACGGCGCTGGGGAAGGGGGAAAGGAGTTGATTTCCATTCCTGTGTGCATGCAACAAGCAGCAAAACAGCAAAGTTACTCCAGCTAGCTTGTACTCAGCTGTGCTTTCTGTTAAAGGACACAACACAAACGGAGAAGGGAAAATGCATCACAGATCTAACACAGATGGTTATTGGCACAATAAGAAAACAGATCAAAGCTATTTATGGAAGAAAATAACAGTACTAAAGCTGTGACCTTAAACCAGATTTTTAAAAATTAACTAATATGCTTTCCTTCATAAAATAATTTGTTCTTCTCCATAATAACTGGAAACAATTTCTATAGTTGCAAATACTTAAAACCTCAAAATCATAAGCAGGATTTCTTTATTAAAAGAATACAGTACGATCAAAACAATAGAAAAATAAAATCTATGTTTTTCTTCTGCTGAGGATA
This sequence comes from Montemys delectorum, assembly GCA_019843815.1. NCBI lineage: Eukaryota > Metazoa > Chordata > Mammalia > Rodentia > Muridae > Montemys > Montemys delectorum. The sequence continues at coordinate 38,736 of JADRCD010227914.1, forward strand.
ACAACAGGGTAACCACAGAGCCATTTAAAGGTGGAACTTTGAAGTTTTCCAACCTCTATTCCAAATTATGTCCAAAGGCATATTTTTAAATTTTTATTACAAATTTACATATTTGAAATGACTCTAGATTATGTCAAACTTTGTTTTAAATGTATGCAGAATAGCCTAAACTTCAAGATCTCACATTTTACCATTTTCTCTTAGCTATTATACACACAAAAGACCAATCATTTCATTCACTGGTCTCACAAAGCTGTAGTTATGTACTTTATTTAAAATTTCAATGTGATCGGGCTGGAGAGATGGCTCAGTGGTTAAGAGCACTGACTGCTCTTCCAAATGGTCCTGAGTTCAAATCCCAGCAACCACATGGTGGTTCACAACCATCTGTAATGAGATCTGACACCCTCTTCTGGGGTGTCTGAAGACAGCTACAGTGTACTTACATATAATAATAAAAATATTAAAAAAAAATTTCAATGTGATCTGATACAAAGCCTACCCAACAGGCACTAAAAAAAAAAAAAAAAAAAAAAAAAACCCCAAATGTTTATCTAAGAGTCAATTCTATTAAACCACATATCCTGCAGAAAAGAACACAGAATCATAAAGCTACTAACATTTTTACTGACCAATAAACTTCAGAATAGGATTCAACAGACTTAAAAACTGTCCATACCATAACCAAGCCAGCCACTAAATACAGACGAGAGTGAAATCCCAAGAGTAAGTGTCACAATTATCGGTGCATTACTTTATTCTATCTTAAACTTCACCTTTTAGTATGGCTACCAGGAGAGGTGGCTCAGCAATTAAGAGCACTGTCTGCTCTTGCAAAGGACCCAGGTTTGACTCCCAGCACCCACATGGTGGCTCACATGAATCTCTAACTCCACTTCCAAAACATTTGACCCAAACACTGCACACATTGTGGGTATAAAAATCTACAAGCAGGCAAAGCACCCATACAACATAAAAAATGTGCATGGGGGCAGGGGATGGGGTTTCTAGATTTCCCACAGAAGAGCCTACCTGCCAGCAGAAGTTCCATTTAATGAATTTTGAAGATTTGGAATATTTGAGCTCAGTGAAGGATTTGAGTTTCCCAGCTGAGAACTCCCATTTACTGGGCTCCCGTTACCTTTCAAAATACCAGTACACTTCCAATTGTCCATGTAATTAGCTGAAAGAAAAAAAGCAAATGTAGTAATATGACTAATACCTATTCATATAAATACATATATCTGCACTCTCCTCCTAAAGCTATAGGAAATGAAACAAGGTATGGGCTACATTTTTAAAAATATTTGTGTATAATGAATGCCTGTATTCCCGTTCATGTGCATATGCTCGTGCACATACATTCACATGGAAGCCAGATATTGACACTGGTTGCCTTCCCCTTGGGCTCCCCATCTTAGTTTTTGAGGTAAGGTCTCTCTCTGAACCTAGACTTCACCGATTTGCCTACACCAGCTGCCCATCAGCTCCAGAAACCTTACTGCTTAAGGCTCCCTTGAGCACACTAATAGCCTAGGTTCCACATAGGTGCTAAAGAGCTGAGCTCAGGTCCTCGTGCTTTAACAGCAAGCTCTTTACCAACTGAGCCATGTCCACAGCTCCAGCAAGCCACATTTCCTTCTAGGTGAGCAGTGAGTACAATTTTTAGATGAAATACTTTAAGGCTCTCAAAGAACTACTAATTGAAACCAGCCATGAAGACTCATTCTTGAGGCAGAAGAATTGTTCTGAGTTTGCAGCCAACCCTGGGCTACACAGTGAGTTCCAGATACAGCAGCCTAAGCTACAGAATAAGAGCCTGTACCAAAAACAATCACTGGTTTAAAAAACATGAAAGCTTCTTTCATGACTATTTTCCTTCTTTCAGAGACAATTAACTGAGATAACTATGTAATCTCAAAGATAAAGAAGTTAATATCTGGGCTGGGATAATAATTCACTCAGTGAAGGGCTTGACGTGCAGCCATGTGGACTGGAGTCAGCAATAGAATTCACCAGGTGCAGTAGTATGTCCCTGTGATCCCAGCAACAAACTATCAGGGACAGACAAATCCCTGGGGCTTAACAGCTGACCAGCCAGCCTAGCCTACTTGGTGAGTTTCCTGGCAAGAAAGACCTTGTCTCAAACACAAAGGTGAGTCATAACTGAAGAACAATACCCCAGGGTGTCCTCTTACCTCTACAAATATAAGTTACTATCAAAACAAAATCTTTAAAAGAAGTAAGCCCAAGCTGGGCAGTGGTGGCGAATTCCCTTAATCCCAGCACTTGGGAAGCAGGGACAGGTATATCTCTTGAGTTTGAGCCCAGCCTGGTCTACAAAGTGAGTCCCAGGACAGGCAAGGCTACACAAGAGAAACCCTGTCTCGGAAAAAAAAAAAAAAAAAAAAGAAAGAAAGAAACCCAAAATCTTTTTCTTACAATTAATCTAAATAAGGAAGGATTGGAGCTGTCTTCTTGGCTATGCACATTACGTGGGCACTGCGTAAATTATGGTCAGATGTGTGTATTGATAAGAAAACCTCTGCAGAGCAGTTTAGTGGTTCATCCAACATGGTCTCATTCTTTGAATGCAAAACTAGTCACTGAAGTCAATAAATCAAAGTTAAAAGGCTTAATGGCAAACAATGAGGCTGTCCTATCTTAAGCTTAGAAACTAAAAAGGACAGAGAAGTCCTTAAAATCAAATTGAGGAAAGGAAAGTCTGGGCTGGTCTACAGAATACACCGTAAGACTGAACATAGAGGCCATCAGGGCAAATGGCCCACTGCAGTTCTATAGCTGATGTTCAGGATGGAGCCAGCCACTGTGATGCAAGGCCAGCCTGGTCTACAGAGAGAGTTCCAGGACAGCCAGGGCTACAGAGAAACTCTGTCTCGAAAAAAACAAAAAAACAAAACAAAACAAAAACTAGCTGTCTTCCACAAAGAAAGAAAACAATTCAATTGGCCATTAATGTCTATGAACTAGGTAATCTGATATTTCAAAAATAGTACAAATATAAGAATTATTTTAAACAATATTAAAAACAATTTTAAAAATACATTTCAGAGTTTATACTTTTAAGTGAAAGGTAAATATAAGGAACAACTACCCCTCCATTAAAAACTTTACCTTTCCACAACCTAACACAGCCGTCATCTCCTGAAGAAGCCAGGACTGTTCCTGTTATGTTCCAACTCACCCTCCAGACCTGAGAATTATGATTGTCAAACTGAGCCACAATATGGATTTCAAATTTTGTTGGGCCACCAGAAGAAGTAAGTTCTTTCCTAAAAGAAGATTAAAAACGTTTTCAAAAAGTGTCTCGTGTGTACATACACACTCACACATTTGAAGTAAGAAATACAAATAAATAGACTTAACATATTTTTTCCTAACGTGCACTATGTCCCCTGCCCACTGTCCCACTCCCTATAAACATCATTCATCTGATTCCTCCAAAACCTGGGCTTACTTCACTCCACAGATGATACTTTTTTTTTTGGGGGGGGGGGGGGGGGGGTGAAGAAGAAACAAATGAGCACATCATTCTCTAAAACAAGGTTCGGAATCTAACAGATGTAACAATTTTACAACACAGAGTAGCAGAAAGGAAGCCTAGAAACAAGGAACTGAAACAATTCAAACTAAATCCTCACTTCAAAAAGCCAGATAAACAGCCACCAGAGGACTCAGTCTGCAGACCCGCGCCTTTACTGTCACTAGGAAGGAAGACAAGCAGAAGGGAAGAGTACTTTCAAATTCCTCAGTTTTCTACAACTCACCTCACAGGTTTCAATGTGAAAATTCTTACATCTTTGGTTGCTACTGCCAGGATGTGGAAAGATCTTCCCAAATTTGGAGCAAACGCAGTATCATGGACAGGATCCGTGACTGTCATAAGAGTCTCAGCTTTCGCATATTTCCTAATTCAAAGAAAAAGGAATTAATATTTTCAGAAATAAAACAAAACTTGAGGCTGGAGAGCTGGCTCAGGGTTAAGAGCACTTGCTGTATCCCGAGTACCACAGTTGGATTGATTCCCAGCACCTACTCCAGGCGGTTCACATCTGCCTGTAACTCCAGCTTCGAGGGCTGTAAATGTTCCTCTCTGGCCTCAGCAGGCACCAGCACATACATGGCACACATACACTCATGCACACACGTGTACATGAACAAACATAAGTCTTAAAATAAAAAGTTTGAGCCAGGCTCCGTGGCGTACTGCTTTAAGGCCAGCACTGTGAGCTTCAAGCCAGCCAGAACTATGTATGGAGAACCCCATTTCAAAATAAATGAGTAACTTATTTTTCTTTAAACGTAAGAAAAAGTTCAACATATCTCAATGTTTCCATACTCCTCTCAGTAAATGCTTGCTTTTGGAGGAGGGCACTCAAATCAATCCCAGCCCCCAAATGACTAACTCCTAGGCCCAAACTGGAGCCTACAAATGTAACCTTATTCCAAAAAAATGTTTTTTTATTTATCTATTCCTTATTATCACTAGGGTAGGACTGAACCTGAAATTTAATGCTTAGATAAAACAAAACACGATAAACACATCTTTAATCCCAGCATTAGGGTGGCAGAGGCAGGTGGATCTCTGAGTTTAAGGCCAGCCTAGTCTACAGAGTAAGTTCCAGGATAGCAAGGGCTACACAGAGAAAATGTTTCTAAGAAAAAACAGAGTGAAAAAACATAAAACAGGGAAGGTGCCTAGAGAGGCTGCCACAGCCCAGGATCCTGGTCTCACAAGCTGGAAGAGTCAGCAAAGACTGCCTAAGAGCACAGCCAAGTCAACAACTGGATTTCAGATCTCTGGCCTCCACAGACAGATCACCAGTAGTTAAAGAAAAAAATTCTGTTAGATTGGCCCAGGAACCAAAATAAGGCCCAGCCTTCTCCTTTACAATTTAAGTGTATCTTAAAATACTTAATCAAAACTTAGCTAAATAAAGTCTGGGTTTGGGCTGGAGAGATGGCTCAGTGGTTAGGAGCACTGACTGCTCTTCCAGAGGTCCTGAGTTCAATTCCCAGAAACCACATGGTGGCGCACAACCATCTGTAATGGGATTTGATGCCCTCTTCTGGTGTGTCTGAAGATAGTCACAGTGTATTTGTATTTATATACATAGAATAAATAAAATCTTAAACAACTACATACATATAAAAATAAACAATTTAAAAATAAAGTCTGGGTTTATTAGCCTTTTTTTTCTAAAATTTATTTATTTTATATATGTGAGTACATTGTTGCTATCTTTTTCTTTTAAGGGTTAAGAGCCCAGCATGGTGGTTCATGCCTTTAATCCCAACACTCCATAGGGAGGGAGAACCATATGAGTTCAGCCTGGTATACATAGTGAATTCTAGACCAACAAAGCTACACGCACACATTGCGAGTCTATCTCAGACAGGAAGGAGGGAAGGAAGAAGATTAGCTGATGACATGCACCTGTGACCTCAGCATTTAGGAAATAGACAAGAAAGATCACTGAGTTTCTGGCCAGCCTGTGCTGTTAGTGTCAAAGCTTTTCACCCTGCTTTTGTGTTCCTAAGCACCGAGATAAAGGCATCATGTACCTGCATTCCCTCACTGTCTTCCCCTTTCTCACTGTCCCTACTTTATGCTGAAGCCACTGTCATCCCCAAACTAGATGACTTTAACAACTACTCATGTTCCCTCCTAAAGTACCTAATCACTAAAGAGTTAAATATCCTCTGGCCCTGTGCTCAAATCCACATGGCCAGTAAGAGGACAGACACAACAGCTGTGGAGTAGGCTCCTGCACTGCCTGTCTTCATATCCCATCTGCAGCACTGATGAGGTCTTGTTCCCATCTTATTGGTTACAGTCTTATTCATGTGGAACACTTTCTGCCTCTGTCTAACTTCTACCCACCCTGCAGGTCCTGGTCTAAGTGAACATTCCTAACCTAATCTTCAAACCAGGTTTCCCAGGGTAGAAAACTCTTCAACTCCTGATTCTTTTAGTTCAGAAAGCTTGTCCCATTCCTTAGTATTATGTCCCACTTTCTCTACAAAGTGATACATATTGAGGTAGCAGTTACTGTTTCCTCTCCAGTTTCCTCCTCACAAACTGGGTGCATCCCCCAAGCACCAGCTACTCAAAAGGCTGAAATGGAAAAATCGAATGAACTCTGGTTCAAGACCAACCAGGGCACCATGAGACTGTCTCAAAAAAATAAAAACAAAAGGGCTAGAGAGAGCTTGGCAGTGGAGAGTACTTTTGTTCCTGCTGAAGGCCTGGTCTTTATTCCCAGCACCCACATCCACCAACAACTATAATTCCAGAGGATCCAATGCCCCCTTAACACATGTGACCAGGCATGCACACAGCACACAGATAAATAATGTAGGCAAAACACTCAAAAAATAAATCTTTTCTAAAAAAGCAAAAACCCAGGCCAGGCTGTGGTGGCACACACAATGAATTCCAGCACTTGGGAGGCAGAGGCAGGTAGATCTCTGTGAGTACAAGGCCAGCCTGGTCTACAGAGTGAGTTCCAGGACAGCCAAGGCTACAGAGAAACCCTGTCTTGGGGTTGGGGTGGGGTGGGGAAACCACCAACTATAAATGAAAGCATAGCACAGAACTTGGTATCTCTCAAGAAACCAGTAACAATGAATCATGTATAATGCAGATAATAAAGGACAATCATTTAAAACGTATGCACAATTCTGAACAAAGCAGTACTGACCTGGTATTTTCATTGTATTCAAAAATCTGAACCTTGGCCATTGAATTTGGACTGCTGTCATCACTTCCCACAGCGATCATGGGGGGATGAGCACGAGAGCTAGAAAGGAAGGGAAACACGCAATGCAATAAGCTGCTGGATTAACAGCACTTAACAAGACAAACGACCTAAAAGTCAGCCTGACCTCACCATCACGTCTGGATGTCCACCATAGACCTGCCAGGCTACATGTGCACGTGAGGACCTCCCACACTGACCCTCAAGACTGCTTCTCAAGGAGTCTCTTCTAAACAAGGGCATTCCTGGAAGGCAGAGGCAGGTGGATCTCTGAGCTCAAGGCCAGCCTGGTCTACAGAGTGAGTTCCAGGACAGACAGGGCTACACAGAGAAACCCTGTCTTGAAAAACCAAAAAAAATAAAAAAATAAAAAAATAAACAAGGGCATTCCAACAGTTACCATTGGAAAGAAAACCACCTGCCATACCTTAGAGACTTTTCTTACTTCAAACATCAGCAACAGGGAAAACGTAGTTCTTTAATTTTAAAGCTAACTAAAGCTTTGTCACTACAGCATCACAGAATTAGATCCACTAATCTAATCAGAAAACTTAGATAAACTATAAAGAGCTATGGTATTAACTAAAGGTATGGAAAGATTATTCTATGTAAACAACAGCTTCATAGGAGAGTGTATCTATAACAAATATTCACATAACCTGGCTGCTAGTTAAATTTCAGAGTCAACTAGTAATCACAGACAATATATCTATACCCATGTTAAATATTTACAGAACCCAAATGTGATAAATATTCATCATGTGTTTCTAACAATGTAACAGAAGTGAATTGAAGAAGTCTCAACATGAAACAGAAGGAAAATAAACTTATTCATTCTCTATGTCTCTCACATCTTGTTTCTGCCTCCCCATTCCCCTCAGGTTATCAAGACAGAATTTCTCTGTGTAGCCCTGGCTGTCCTGGAACTCACTCTGTAGACCAGGTTGGCCTCAAATTCAGAGATCTACCTGTCTCTGCCTCCCGAGTGCTGGGATTAGAGGCATGCACCACCATCACATGGCTAATTTTCTCCTTTGTAAGAGAGGAATCGTTGAGACTATATAGATGGCTACAAGGTTAAGAACACTGGCTGCTCTTCCAGAAGACCTGGGTTCAATTCCCAGCACCCACATACATGGTGGCTCACAGCAGTCTGTAACTCCAGTTCCAGAGAATCTAATGCCCTCTCTGGCTTCCACAGACACTGCAAGATGGCAGTGTAAAGATACACAAACAAGAGAAATACCAATATACATAAAATAAACATTTTTTTTAAGTTTTTAAAATTTAAGAGAATATATCACTAAGTACAGATAAACTTAAAACTCTAATTAACAATCTAACAAGTATACAGATCACCACAAATAAAATATATACCAGTCATATCCAGGTATCAGTGAATATAAACAGTTTAGATCTGCTAGGAAGTGGTGGAGCATGCCTTTAATCCCAGAACTTGGTAGGCAGAGGCAGACAGATTTCTGACTTCTAGGCCAGACTGGTCTACAGAGTAAGTTCAAGGAGAGCCAGTGTATACAGAGAAACCCTGTTTCGGGGGGAAAAAAAAAGACCTAAAAAAAAAAAAAACAAAACAATTTAGAGCTAAGAAAGCAAGAACAATCAGAATAAATCATCTACATATGTAAACAGGAGCTACCAGAATTAAAAGCCAGAATATATGCTACTGACAGCATTTCCTTTCAGAAAAAGAGAACTTTCGGATTTCTTTTCTACTCTTCTAGATATTTGCATATTTTCTTATCAAGTGATTAAAATAAATAAATAAAAAGCAAACATGTGAGCTGGAAAGATGTCTCAGCAGTTAAGATCACGTATTGCCCCTCTGGAGGACACAGGTTCAATTCTAAGCACCCATGTGGCAACTCCCAACAGTCTGTAACTCCAGTTCCAGGGATCCAATACCCACTTCATGCCTCCAAGGACACCAGACACATATGTGTTTCACAAACATACACATAAATTAATAGATTTGTTTAAAATCTTAAAAAAGCAACCAGCCAGGCAGTAGTGGCACACGCCTTTAATCCCAGCAATTGGGAGGCAGAGGCAGGCGGATTTCTGAGTTCGAGGCCAGCCTGGTCTACAGAGTGAGTTCCAGGACAGCCAGGGCTATACAGAGAAACCCTGTCTCGAAAAAACAAAAAACAAAACAAAACAAAAAAGCAACCATAGGATACTCATACAACCACACTCAACATGGAGCACTAAACAGGAATAATGAAGAGACAGACATGATGACTAACATTCAGGAGGGTGAAGCAGGGTAAGTTCTCAACACCAGAGCTGACTAGTTACACAGCAAGTTCTAGACCAGCATAGGCAATAAGGTGAGGATCGTTCCAATTAGTTCATTAATGTTTAAGGGAATCACTAATTGGATGTTTTAAAGTAAATTATATACTAACATGTAAAGAAATGTCTACAAAGTATTTTTCTGTGAGAAAAAGATCCTTGAGGAAAATGTGTGAGTTCTATACATGACTGAGTACAGGATGTCTTCTTGGGTTGGTATGTATCTGGTTATTATACAGATCTGTCTCTTAAAAATAGTCTAATTTATTTTTACATACATAGAAAATTTTCCAGAAGTTCTCACCAAACTATTGATAATGAATGTATTCCTCCATTTTATGGAGATAGGAAAGTGGAAACTGTCTTCTGGATGATAATATCTAACTACAAAAAGCATCTGAAAAATTAAACCAGTAAATTCTTAGCTTGAAAAATCACCTGCCTGCTTTCGAAGAATTTCTAGAGGTTTGATATGAGCTTACCTGGATGGGTTCCAAGAAATACAACTGCAGCACAGCTTACATGAGATCTCATGCTGTAGAGACCACTGGCTGAGATTCATAACATCTGGAGCCTCATATATTCTTACTATACCATCTGCTGAACAAGTTGCTAACATCAGACCCATATGTTTGGGAGCAAATTTCACATCAGTAACAGATGTTCTGCTGTCCACTAGAGTTGTCCTCTTCACCTGGAAAAAGCAAATACAATTTAAACCATACATAAAAAGAAATGTGATGGATCTGAAGGGCAAATGTTTTAGATTCACAGACAACTCTGTCATTTATTATGTTTTCATTCTTGCATAAGAAAATTAAAGCCACTTTGGTCTCTATTTCCAGTGAGGCACTTTGCATATACAATCTCTTAAGTTAATGAACACTATGCCTTTAAGAGAGAAGAAAGTCTGCCTTTAGAAAGCATCATATATTATGATGAGTCTCACTAAACAGACTCATCACCAAACCAGAAATGTTAGCACCTTTTTACACATAGCTCTGTATTACAAAGCATGCTGCAAGCAGTAAATCAAACTAAGTGGGCTCCTTCAACAGTAAACATTGAGTAAAATAGAGGCTTGCAACCTCTGCAGCACGAATAGAGGAATGGACTGCATCACACACAGTACGCCTGCACACCCTTACATTACGGCAAAACCAGATAAGAGGACGTTCTCAGCCTGGCAGTGGTGGCGCACGCCTTTAACCTCAGCACATCGAAGGCAGGGGCAGGTGGATTTCTGCGTTTGAGATCAGCCTGGTCTGTTACAGAACGAGTTCCAGGACAGCAAGGGCTACACAGAGAAACCCTGTCTAGAAAAATAAAAAATTAAAAATAAGTGAAAAGAAAAGAAATCACTTCACACGATAAACTTCAGTGAAAGTGGTGGAAAGTCTTATAATCTAGCTTAATTCTCTAATTTGAGAGTTGAGGAACATGAGCAGCACACAGCTAAAAACCAACTGACGAAGGCCAAGGTAGAATTTAAAGTAGACAAGGGAAAGGAAGCTTAGAGTGCAGCTCAGTGATAGTGCATGAAGCCCTGGGTTCAATCCCAGGCATTGCAAAATGACCACGAATCAGAAGCCTAAAACCATATACTAAATACTGTGCAAAATCATATAAAATTCACAAATACACAAAATCCGGTGCAAAGAAAATCCTCTGGGTTCCCTTTGGAACAATGAAAAGCCTGAGTACCCGTGCAAGCCAGGCCAACATGAAATAAACAGAAGAGAATATGGAAGGACGAACAAGGAGCTAATCTCACCCAGTGACTCTGTCCTCGAAGTTTATCATTTGATTCTCCTACTATTTCTTCCCATACAGCTGCTGTTCGGTCAAAAGAACAGGAAGCCAAAACTTGTCCAAATTCAGGATGAGCCCACGTCACACGCCATACAGATCCACTATGTGTCTGTTTAAAAAGCAAAACTGATATTACTCACTTCACACATATCATTTTACCTGTGAAAATAATAGAACACAGTAGTTTTACTTCAGTAAAACAAGAAAGACAGTAATGTAACACTGAAATAAAAAGTCAATTTCTGCCAGGTAGTAATGGCACATCCCTTTTGTCCCAGCACTTGGGAGGCAGAGGCAGGCGGATTTCTGAGTTCGAGGCCAGCCTGGTCTACAGACTGAGTTCCAGGACAGCCGGGGCTACACAGAGAAACCCTGTCTCGAAAAACAAAAACAAAGACAAAAAACAAACAAAAGTTAATTTCTGAAAACTTTTGGGAGACATTTAGCATAGTGGACTTCTGGAGCTGTACTTATTATTTATTTAGTCTTTCCTTATGTATGAGTGTTCTATCCGCATGTACACCTATGCGCCAGAAGCTAGCATCAAATCCCTTTGTAGATGGCATGAGCCATCATGCAGTTTCTGGGAACTGAACTCTAGACCTCTGGAAGAACAGTTGGTCTTCTTAACTGCTGAGCTATCTCATCAGCCCCTAGAGTTGGTATTCTTTTTAAATTCATTTTTATCTTATTTTGAATGTGTCTTCTCCATCTCTCTCACTGAACTTGTAGCTCAGTAATTAGCTAGACTTGCTGGCCTGCTAGCTCCTGTAGATCCTCTAGTCTCTACCACCCCAGCACAGGGATTACAAGAACATTTTATGTGGTTCCAAACTTGGGTCCTCACAGCTGCATAACTGTATTTGATTCAAGTGTGAACCCGGAAAGCTGGAGAGATGGCTCAGCAGGTGAGAGTACTGGGTGCTCTTCCTGAAGACTTGGGTTCAGGTCCCAGCACCTACCTGGTGGCTCACAACTGTCCGTAACTCCATTTCCAGGGGATCAGATGCCTTCTTGTGGCCCCTGAGGGCATTGCAAGTTCTTGATACACTTAAATACACAGGAAACTTAAAATAAAAATAAAAATCTTTTTTTTTTTTTTCAAGACATAGCCCTGGCTGTCCTGGAACTCACTGTGTAGACCAGGCTGGCCTTGAACTCCGAAATCCGCCTGCCTCTGCCTCTGCCTCCCAAGTGCTGGGATTAAAGGCATACACCACCACCGCCCGTCCAAAAATAAAAATCTTAAAGGCAATATGGTTAAATGATTTGAACTGATGTGAAGTTAAACAAGAAACTGCTTTATGGATGAAGGCATTGGGTGCAAACCTAAGAAACCCAAACCCTTGTACCCAGAGAAATAAGTCAAACTGTCCAGGATGTGTGAGGGCACACCTCATAGTGTGCAGCTTTAGGTACTTTAACCATGTATCTGATCTATACCTGGATGTCAGCTTCTGACAATACTGGGTAACAGGAGTGAACCAAAGCACCCAGAGTGTGCTGCACTGATGCAGGATGCTAGGCACGCTGGATGTACTAAAACATTTCAGCTTACAGCATTTCCAACCTAACTTATGCTTACTGGTAAATAATCCCACTGTACATCTAATCTACAGCTCAGAATAATTTCATTGTTTAAGACATATGAAGTTATTATTGTACACCCTCATGCTGTCAAGAAAGAAAATGAACTGATGTATTTCACCACCAAAGGAATTTGTTAGGTCACTAGATGCTTTGATAATCACTCTACCAATTACCTTTAGAAAATCTCATACTTCAATGTTTCTTTATTGTTTTAACAACATGAGTTTTCATATAGCCCAGGGTGGCTTAGAATTGCTTATGTATCTAAGGATGAAATTCTGTTCTTCTTGCCTTCACATCCCCAGTGCTGGGTTACAGATGTGTGCTAAGATTTCAGCCATGTACCCTCACCTGGTTTTTGCACAACTGCCAATCAAATTAGAGTTTTGTGAATAGTAAGACAAGCACTCTATTAACAGAGCTACAACCCGAACGACTCTTCTACATTTCTAATACTTCCTCTACTTTGTTATGTAACAGAAGACTTCTTTTTTTGTTTGTTTCTTTCTTTTTTGGTTTTTCGAGACAGGGTTTCTCTGTATCAGAAATCCACCTGCCTCTGCCTCCCAAGTGCTGAGATTAAAGGCTTACGCCACCACCACCCAGCTAAAACAAACATTTCTTACACTGAAAAACTAGAAGTAGGGGCTGGAGAGATGGTTAAGAGCACTGACTGGTCTTCTAGAGGTCCTGAGTTCAATTCCCAGTAACCACATGGTGGCTCACAACCACCTGTAATGGGATCTGATGCCCTCTTCTGGTGTGTCTAAAGACAGCGATAGTGTACTCGTACATAAAAAAATAAATAAATAAATCTTTAAAAGTTAAAAAAAAAACCTAGAAGCAATTCAAATGTCCATTAGCAGATGAGTTAATTAACAAAATGTGTCTGGTAATATTCTAGTAATGTGATAATAACACATTATATATAATAAAACAAACGAACATGTTGAGTGTGGTGGCACATGTCTCTAATGCCAACACTTGAGAGACAGAGGCAGGTGGATCCCTCTGAGATTGAGATTAACCTGGTAGAGGATGATTTCTAGGACAGCCAGGGCTACACAGTGAGAACCTGTCTCAAAGAAAAGATTAAGAAATACGTAAAACACAACATGAATGAAACTCAAAAATATGCTACAGGAAACTAGCCAGTACAAAGGACTATATATAAGCTATTACAGATCCAGGCGGTGGTGGCACATGCCTTTAATCCCAGCACTTAGGAGGCAGAGGCAGGCAGACTTCTGAGTTCGAATTCGAAGCCAGCCTGGTCTACAGAGTGAGTTCCAGGACAGCCAGGGCTACACAGAGAAACCCTGTCTCGAAGGAAAAAACAAAAAAAACAAAAACCAAAAAATGATTACAATGTTGTATGACTCTTCCTAGGGAGATATTCAAATAGGATTCTGTGCCAGCCTCGCTGAGCAGACCAGTGACTTTGCTTTGGTTACTTACAGGAATCTGAGAGTGGGTTAACAGAAAGGTAACTGTCACCAAGTCCCCATCAGCCTGACTGATCACAGAAGCTGACACTGTGGCATGCCACCTTCAGTCAACCTCCTACCTGTCTCTATAAGAACACCCAAGGCCATGGGCAGCTTCAAAGGAGGGTCTGCTGGCTCTTTCTAAGAGTATTAGCAGTTCTACAGCCTTCTCTATTAGCATAGTCAGCCATCGCTGTGCTGTCTACTCATTCCCTTCCTGTGACTACAGGGCCAGAGTATTATGGAAGTCACCCAGGCAACTCAGCTTTGTGACGACAATAGTCATGTGAGGCCAGAAGAAAATAGCATTACTACAAACTACAGTCCCATAACAAATACTCAGAAACTGCTTTTGGTAAAAATTGTGGACTCCTCATAGGTCCACAGACTAAACAGAATGGAAAAACTGGCATCTCTGCCTTCGTCTGAATAGGTCAAGCTCTCATTGCTCTACGTAGGCATGCTAAATCACTTAAGGGTAAGTACCTGTCTAGCCCATCCGATCCCCCTTTCAAAGCTAAAACAATGGAAAGAAATCTGTCCTCAGTGAACTTGTATCATGTTGGGTTATAACCGTTACAGGACAGACCACCCCAAACTAAAGGGCAATCAACTATCAGTCAGTTTAAGGCAGAAGTAAACATTCTGTGAGGATCAGACCAAGGAGGAAACATGGATCCTCAAGCAATGACAGTCATAAGGGCCTCTAGACCAATTTTTGAAACTAGAGGTAAGATAATGATTTAAATCTAAAACTCATGTTAGTACCTTAAAGTCATAATTGGGGTCACCCAGCTGCAAATCGTGTGACTTACAAATAACCCACATGCAAGACATATTATATTAGAACAACAGTGGCGGCCAGGCGGTGGTGGCACACGCCTTTAATCCCAGCACTTGGGAGGCAGAGGCAGGCGGATTTCTGAATTCGAGGCCAGCCTGGTCTACAGAGTGAGTTCCAGGACAGCCAGGGCTATACAGAGAAACCTTGTCTCGAAAAAAAAAAAAAAAAAAAAGAACAACAGTGGCAAAGATATTGTGGAAGAAACCAACCACTTTCTGACTGACCTGACACTGCTAAAATGGCCAAGAACCTGCAACTAGATAGGTCACTTACTACTATTATTCTGACAAAGGATCCTAACAATAAAATGACTCCTAGTGACAGACTGCTATACCCATAGATCATTGCCTTGCCCAACGCTCATCAGAGAACCTTTTTCTTGCAGTAGATAAAAAATTACAGAGACCCACAACTGGACAATGTGCAAAGTGGCCGACTTTGGAGCACTCAGTCCTACATGGGATGTTTTCATCAAAACCTTCCCTTTAAGGCTAAGGATCTATACTGCAGAGAACACAGGCAGAAGTGAAAGACAACGCCACGGAAACAGTGTCTTCTAGCATGACAGGAGCGATGCACATACAAGCACACACACGTGCACATACAAGCACACACACATATGCACATATGGAGCATACAGAGATTCAAGCTGGAAGGTCCCAGGGCTGAGAGAGAATTGGACACAGGGTCCCACCCCTAAACAAGACGCTCTCTACAACTGACCCCTGTTAGCAAAGGAGAAATCCTTTTCTCTAGTGGCGTCTCACTGTGGGTATCAGCCTCACCTCAGGCCAGCCCCAGGCCCAGACCACTTGGCCAACACAAAGACCTCCATGGACATCTTAGCAAGTTTTTGCTTTCTTTTGCCATTTTTTTTTTCTTGTCTTATAGTCTTTTACTTGTTTTAATTTTCATTTTGTAGGGATTTTAATGGATTTTTTTTGTTTTTGTTTGAGAAAGAACATAAAGTTGGGTGAGCAGTAAGAGGAAGGGAAAAGCATGAGATATGCTAAAATCCTAGAGATAGTTATTTCAGCATGATACAAAACTATTTTTCCATTCTTTGGTTTTGTTTTGAGAGGGTCACTCTTTGTATCCAGGCTGGCCTCTAACTCACGGCAATCCTACCTCAGCCTCCCAAGGCACTGAGATCCCATACCTGGCCAGACCTACAAATATTATCAAATTTACTATTACTTTCATAACAAAATAATAATTTTAAAAAAACAGAAACTGTACTTCCAGGAAAAGAACACTGTGTCAGGTTTATCATGTTCTCAAAGCTGAATACCAAACATTTCAATTTTCTCAAACCATGTAAAAATAAATACTAACCTTCCAACTAGCTGTACAATGCCAATCTCCGCTCTCACTCTTATCCCACACCTGTAAGAAAACAAACACAAATGAGTGTGAGCCAAGGGAACCTCAACTACACAAACGAAGCACTGGCCCTCAGGCAACAGTCTCCAAAAATCATGCACAGCACTGAAGCTGAGCTCTAACAAAGGCAACCATGTTCCTCCACTTCTTCCTCCTAGCCCTAGGACTGCCATTAGGGGCCAGTGGTGTACTGACGACTAGGCCCAGAGCCTCAGGCAGTACCTCCAATTATCTCTACTGAGGAACTAATGAAAACACTGATCCAAGCAGTTTAGGCTCCTGTAGCTGGTGGAACATTTTCACCAACCAATCAATATATAATCTTTTTTTAGTGTGTATTTCTGTTTAAAGACACCTGATTTGGCCGGGCAGTGGTGGCGCACGCCTTTAATCCGAACACTTGAGAGGATGAGTTCAAGGCCAGCCTGGTCTACAAAGTAAGTTCCAGGACAGACGGGGCTACACAAAGAAACCCTATCTTAGAGGAAGAAAAAAAAAAAAAAAAGACACCTAAGTTGACATAAACTGGCCATTCTTCAACACCTAACTCACAGCCAGAAGCCTGTCATCTTGCTGGAAGGGCACTTAATGGACACTTGGGACAGGGTTTCTCTGTATAGCCCTAGCTGCTCTGGAACTCACTCTGTAGACTAGGCCTGTCTCTGCCTCTGCCTCCCAAGTTGGGGCTTAAAGGCGTGTGTCACCACTGCCCGGCCTGACACATTTTCTGAGGCACACCACACCTTGCTTGTGCTTCAGAACAAGAGAAAGCATCTCAGTACTGCCCCTGGCCATCATTTTTAGCCTTTGAACTCACCAACAGAAAGGATATAAAAAAATAAATGCACAAACTGTGGCACTAAGTAAGTGGATTGTGAAAAGAATTTGCTTATAACATGAACCAAATACAAAGGCAATCATCTGTTCCATCTAAGTCAGGAAGAAGTAGCCAGGAGATTTATGGAGATAGGAATAGAAGTGACTGGATACAGTGTCAATTTAAAAGTGAGAATATTCTACGGCTACACTACATCCCACATTTTTGTAACTGACTACAGAAGCACAGTGGGGCCAAGCTTGGTGGCATTACTTTTAATCCTAACTCCTAGGAGGCAGAAGCAGGTAGATCTCTAAGTAAGTTCCAAGTCAGCCTAGTCTATGAGTTCCAGACCAGACAGGGGAAAAACACGCACAGGAGCTATTCACTTTGAGGTAACAGATACATTTTAATGAGGTAAAATAAAATAGCAGCAATCAGTGGTGAAATATCTCAGCAGATAAAAACACTGGCTGTCCTTCCAAAGGACTCAGGTTCACTCTCAGCACCCTACACCCTCTCCTGACCTCTGGAGGCACTGGAGGGACAGATACATGTGCAAACATTTATCCATTCACACAAAATAACATTGATCAGTGGTATGTGAAATAAAGCTAAAGCAAAATATTCAATAAAAACACCAAGAAAAACAAACTACAACAAAAAAGTTCCAATTTAATCTATCAAAAATGTATTAAGAACTGGTAACTAGCCAAGCAGTGTGGCACACACCTTTAATCCACACCTTTAACACACACACAGCACTTGGGAGGCAGAGATAGGTGGATTTCTGAGTTCAAGATCTACAGAATGAGTTCAAGGACAGCCAGGGCTACGCAGAGAAACCCTGTGTTAAAAAAAGAGAAAGGGGGGGGGAGGGAACTGATAATTACTAAGGAAATGTAGTAATATTGGGAGAAAAAGTAATTCATCATGAATAGCTTACATACACACACACACACACACACACACACACGTGCACACAAAACAATCAGTGAAGAGGTCATCAATTAAGAACACGTACTGCTCTTGTAGAGGAGTGGTTCAGTTCTCAGCACCCACATGTGGCTCACAACTGACCAACTCCAAGGGATCAGTTCCTTCTGACCTCATACAGGCACACATACATGCACATATAAAAATAATGAGCCTTATAAAGTCAGCACTGACATTCAACTATCCCAGAATAACCTTGACAAAATCCTGTTTGTTTTGTTTTTTTCTCACTATGTAGTCCTGGGTGTCCTGGAACTCATCTGTTAACCAAGCTGGCCTCTGCCTCTTGAGTGCTGGGACTGAAGGCATACACCACCTCCTCCCAGCCTCTGGAGTGCTGAAACTGAAGGCACACACCACCACCTCCCAGACTTTTGTTTTTAAGACAGGATCTTTCTACACAGTGCTGACTGTCCTGGAACCAACTATGTAGACCACCTGGCCTGGAACTAATCCAACTATCCCAGCCTCCCAGGAGCTGGGATTAAAGGCGTGTGCTACCACATCCAGGTTAATGAAATTCTTTAAAAGACAGTTAAAAACATTCAAAGAATGGAGAAGATTGGTAAATACAGTGAGTGTTCAGACAGCAAGGAACTCACCAGCTACCTTTTCTTAAAGAATCATTTATATGTGTAAGTGTGTGCGTGAGCACATGTTGAGTGAAGATCACAAAGCCAGAAGGCAGTACTGGAGCACCAGATCTACTGGAGCTGCAGTTACAGACGGTTGTGAGCCTCAGAATATTAGTGCTGGGAACCAAACTTACTCCCTCTGAAGAGGATACTCACTCTTAATCGTGGAGCTATCTCTCCAGCCCCACAGTAACTATCCCTAAAGAGAAAGTCTATCATTTGCACAGGTTTTTTTGGGGAGGTTTTGGGGAGTTTTGTTTTGTTTTGTATTTTTAAAAAGTGTGTATAAACACAAACCTCTTGAGTAAGACAGAGTACTCTAGCCAGGAGTAGTGGCCCACACCTTTAATCCCAGCACTTGGGAAGCAGAGGCAGGTAGACCTCTGAGTTCCAGGACAGTTTGTTCTACCCAGGGAGTTCCAAGACAGCCTGAGCTACGATGTAGTGTCGAAAAAGAAAAAAGAAAGAAAAGAAAACGTACTCTGGACAACCAACCTGACTGCTCTTAATCCAAACGCCAACTCTCTAAAACTCTTCTACAAGTCCAGAGAGAAGAACCCCAGGGCTGCGTCTGGCTGCTCTCCTGAAAGCACAGCCCCAGCCTGCGCTTTTTATTCATGAGCTTTGAGGAACTCTGGTCAACCGTTTCCACCACCTAGTGACCAAGCAGGGACTGCTGCTATAACAGGTGCTAGAGGGCTGAAGGCTGTGAGTAGCTGGAAGACCACCTTCTCTGGTTCTGCAGGCAAGCTGCTCAGGCTAAGTAAGTCAGCTGCAGGTCATCTCTCCTAGTGTCAAATAGGCCTAATAAAAGGCTTCGAGAGAGGTCTTTTCTTGCCTACTTTCAACAGCGTGAACAGAAGTGGTCACACAAAATCACCAACAGAGATGGCAGAGGGCTGACTACAGCAGAAGGACCACAGATGAGCAGTCCTTCGACCAAGCTTGAAAGCCAAAGGCCATCTGGTAGCCTGACAGCTAAAGCAGCCCCTTCACTGGTTGTCTATGCATGTAAGTAAGCTTAGCAAGGCAGAATTACGTTCCTTCCCAATATTGCTATATTATCTTAGTAAATACCATTCCTAAAAGCTGTACCAAAGGACCCAGATTCAGTTCTCCCAACAAGACGGATGACAATCTTAACTCCCTCTTCCGACCCACAGAGACACCAGGCAGTACATATTCATACACGCAGACAGAGCACTCACACGAATTAAGTCTTTAAAAATGTGGGGTTGGGGGAGAGAAGTCGTTCCTGGTGGCGCACATCAATAATCACACCACTCTGGACACAGGCAGGCAGATCATTGGGGATACAGAACTGAGACCCGTTTCCAAAAAATACATCGTGGCACATTCAACGGACATCTTCAGAGAACATTTGAATATTTGAATATGAACAAGAATTAAAAACGTGTTCAGTGGCGCACGCCTTTAATCCCAGCATTTGGGAGGCAGAGGCAGGCAGATTTCTGAGTTCGAGGCCAGCCTGGTCTACAAAGTGAGCTCCAGGATAGCCAGGGGTATACAGAGAAACCCTGTCTCGAAAAAACAAAACAAAAAAAAAAACAAAACAAAACAAAAAATAGTGTTCAGCTATTCTGGCGTTGTGAAGGAGTTCATAATGAAATGTGACTGGAGGACTACAGCCAGGTCTAAAGTCAGACAGTCTCAGAAAACGTGTGTGCGTGTAACTGGCTAGTATTATCCCTTCAGGGAATCCCATGTATCCTGGGCAAAGGAACACAGGCGAGACCCACAGAAATGAGACACACGGTGCCGTAGGAAAAGCCCACGAGAAGCCCAGGGTCAACCCAAGCGCGTAGAACCACAGCCGCGGCCCACGCCGCAGGCCCAGCCGGCGCGTGCGCCTAGCGCCCCGAGGCCGAGAGCCGCCCCGCGCAGGCGCGGTAGGACTACGCCGCCGCCAGCGCAGGCGGCCGTGACCCCACAATCCGCCGGCGGGGAGGGCCCTCGCCGCTTCCGGCGTGGCGGCGTCCGCGACTTCGGGGCGCGCGCGCGCGGCGGTCGGGACCCGTCCGGGCTGCGCCGCCTCCCTCCCCTCTGGGCCGCGCGCACCTTGACGCTCTGATCGCTGGAGCAGGTGGCCATCCGGCGCCCGTGGAAGTCGAAAGACACATCGTGGATGAGGTCCTTGTGGTCCGCCGCGATGCTGCGCGCCACAAACATGGCCGCCGCCGTCTGCCCGGCCCGCCTCCGAGAGGGCGGCGGTGCGGCCCGCAGCCCCCGGACCGCCGCGGAGGCACGTACGTGCGGCACGTCGGCCCTCGCCGACCCGCGTCGCTCCGGCGCGCCACGCCCCGAGGGACACGCCCTTCGCGGGCGGAGCCTGTGTCTGAACCTCGCCGCTGCGGCGAAGGAGGACGGAAAAGAGAAAGCGCCTTCCGGGGTCGGCCTGGGGGTGGGTGCCTCCTCAAACACGTGATCGGGACACCGGGCGAGGAGAAACGTCTGGCTGCAGAGTGGAATGGGAGGCTCCACCGCTTGACTAGAGCTTCTTAGGAATGATGGACACGCCCGAAGTTGCGGCTTAGGGAGTCCCGCTCGGGAAACAGCACAAAGTCCGCCAGAAAGATGAAGTTGATGAGGAGTGAAGGACCTGAAGTAGCGGTCAGTGCTGAAAGATGGCACAAGTACAACAGGCTCGAGGGTCAGCAAAACCAGAATGAGGAAAAAGAAGGTCTAGAAAGTCACCTGGGGCGATGGCAAACCCCAAAATGATGTCCATTATTTACTTGCATGGACCCAGTCTTTAATGGAGAAGTAAAATAAACAAAAATAGCCTGCAAAGAGAAGCCAGTGAGGGAAATTGCTCAAATCAGGAGATTCAGTCAGATTCAGGAAGTGGTGGAACATTAATTCTACCAGGGTTTTAGGTGAGAGGTTGTCCATCTAACTCCCACGGGATCAAACTCCCAACTTTGGCTCCATGCACTTGGTGCACAAATATACATATAGGTGAAACATGCATACACATAAGTTAAAGATGTTTAAAGAATGGGAATCGCTTTAAAAAGCAGGCTTTAAAAGGTCTGAAAATAGCCGGGCAGTGGTGGCACACGCCTTTAATCCCAGCACTTGGGAGACAGAGGCAGGCGGATTTCTGAGTTCCAGGCCAGCCTGGTCTACAGAGTGAGTTCCAGGACAGCCAGCGCTACACAGAGAAACCCTGTCTCAAAAAAACAAACAAACAAACAAACAAAAGGTCTGAAAATAATTGGTCCCACTTGTTCCCTGATGGAATTGCACAGAAACCTGTAGAGACCTTACCAGTGAAATGACCTTATCAGTCTTGAGTTTTCTTTACTCTTCTTTAAATTAGTAAGATTTGGGGCATGTGAATGACGCACCACCTTTAGTTCCAGCTCCAGAGAATCTTAAGTTTCTGCATTCCTTGAGGTTCTACACTCTTTCATGCACACAACAGATACACATACACACAGAGACATAAATAAAAGTAACCCATGTTTAGATTTCGTTACCATTTTAGAAGTAGAACCTAAGCTCGTCAGCTGAGCATACAACTAATCACCGTTCATTCATTTCCAGAGACATTAAAACACACTATATAAAAGTACAATCAAGTCTATACTTTTAAAAGTAAACGTTTATGAAAGCTAAGTTTATCATTTTTTGAAGATTTATTTATTTTTGTTTTTTGTTTTTTGAGGCAGAGTTTCTTTGTGTAGCCCTGGCTGTCCTGGAACTCACTCTGTAGACCAGGCTGGCCTCGAACTCAGAAATCCGCCTGCCTCTGCCTCCCAAGTGCTGGGATTAAAGGCGTGCGCCACCACTGCCCGGCTATTTATTTTTATGTGTATGAGTAGGTTGCTTGCATGTCTGTATTATAGCATGTATATTCAATACCTGTAGAGGCTAGAAGACAATATCAAATCCCCTAGAACTGGAGTTATACACAATTGTGAGCTGCCTGGTGGGTGCTGGGAGCCCAACCCAGGTCCTCTGCAAAAAGCAGCCAGTAACCTTAACTGCTGGGCCATTGCTCCAGCTCCTGAAAGCCAAGTTTAAAGACAGTAAACATTAACTGAAAGTAGAATATGGAATAGGGAAAAATAGACCTGCTAGGTAGTGGCAGTGCTCTCCTTTAATCCCAACACTCATAAGGCAGAGGCAAGCAGATATCTGTGAATTCAAGGCCAGGCTGCTCTACAGAGTGAATTCCAGAACTACACAAAGAAGCCCTTTCTCAGAAAAAAAAATGAAAGAGAGAAAGAAAGAAAGCAGACATAAGTTTTTAAAGCACAGGCAGGCACATGAGTTACTGTTAGGTTCAGTGAACCTACAGCGAGACCATAAACTACAGCATCCAAGTCTGTCATTGACATTATGGCTCATCCTTGCCGTATACTCTATAGGTTTTAAAAAACAGAAAATGGCATGTATCCATCACTGCAAAACCATATAGAATAGTTTCATTGTCCTAAAAGCCCTATGCTACTAGAAATCACTCCTGTTCACCGACCCTTCCACATGTGACCCTGTCCCCAACCATGCTGAAATGTTGAGTGGCTTGATGTGGCTGCACAGGCCTTGTGTGGGCAGTCCCAGCTGCTCCTCACTTGGGAGGGCGATGTCCAGGAAACAGTTTCACTGCAGTCCTCCCTTCTTGCAGTCTCTCCTCCCCCTCTTCTGGGATGTATCCTGAGACCTGGGAGAGAGAATGTCATTACTGATGCCCTGCCTATGGCTGAGCACTCCACACATAATTATTCTCTGCACCCTGACCAGTTGTGAATCTCTGTATTAAGCCCCAGACTCAGTAAAAAAGAAGCTTCCCAGCCGGGCAGGTGCCACACACCTTTAATCCCAGCACTTGGGAGGCAAAGGCAGGCAGATTTCTGAGTTCGAGGCCAGCCTGGTATACAGAGTGAGCTCCAGGACAGCCAGGGCTACAGAGAAACCCTGTATCGAAAAACAAACAAACAAACAAAAACCAATTTGAAGTTGATGTTATATATAAACATCCAATCAGGACAACAGATTTGAAATTGAGACTCTGGAACACATGCACACAAAAGTTTCAAAGGAGGAGCTAGTTAAAATAAAGAGAACAATTCTGGGTGTGGTGATGCTGTAAATCCAGCAGCACTCAGAAGGTGGAGGCAGGGGCTGGAGAGATGGCTCAGTAGGTAAGAGCACTGATTGCTCTTCTGAAGGTCCTGAGTTCAGATCCCAGCAACCACATGGTGGCTCACAACCACCCGTAATGAGATCGGACGCCCTCTTCTGGAGTGTCTGAAGACAACTACAGTGAATTATGCTGGAGTGAGCGGGGCCGTAGCGAACAGGGCTGATAGAGGTCCTGAGTTCAATTCCCAGCAGCCATACACATGATGGCTCATGGCCATCTGTACAGCTACAGTGTACTCATACACATAAAATAAAATAAATCTAAAAAAAAAAGGAAAGAAAGAAAAGTCGGAGACAGGAAGAGCTCAGATTCAAGGCTACAGGCAGAGCTTATCTAGAATCAAAACAAAAAAGAGCAAAAGTATAACAGGACACTATCCAGGTGTGTAAGTGTGGGATACTGTTCTCTACCTCCAGGCTGGA
>JADRCD010227915.1:0-45803 GCA_019843815.1 Montemys delectorum
GCTAATAAAGACTGTCCGTTGGCTGGAACTCCTGTCTGAGTGGAACTCATTCTCTGATGGATACCCCACATCACTGACAGGCCTCCTGCCCTGGGAATCCTTGCTTTTCTCCACTGTCACAGTTCATTCAACCACAATTTGTCCTGTGCCAGCTTTGCATCAGGCCATGGTCTCCATCTGTGCATACATCAGAAGTCAAGTAAAACAATACCTTTGGCTGGAGGAAGGTTGGGGTCGATCAACGATAGAGAATTTTCCCAAGTGCTGGGTTCAATTCCCACCCCAGAAAAAAAATAATAATATGTACGTATGCCCTCAGACACTGATGTTTTAATTACCATAGATCAAGAATAAGCTTCTTGTAGAACATAGAGGTTATATTGCTAGAGAGTTATAATAACTGCAAAAACTAACAAAAGAGAGCAAGCAAGCAAGCAGAGAAAAAGGAAGAGGCTCGACCGAAGAGAGAAGGAAGGCTTTCTTAAATAGTGTAGTCAGTCAGAGAAGACAACACACCTGGAAAGTGAGGGAATAAGTCAGGTGCCTCTCCACAGAGAGATGGTCAACCTGATCAGAGGGACTGTGGAGGGCAAAGCCCTAAGGGACGACTGAGGTTTAAGGAACAGTATGGCCATGAAACATTAGCTCTTGGCTTAGTTGAGTTGGCTTTTTTAAACTTTATTGTTACCATTGTATGAGTGTACATGGATGTGTATGTATGATACATATGTGCATACATGGGCACATGAGCTTTTAAACTTTATTATTATTATATATTGCATGAGTATGGACAGGATATGTGCAAATATGTATGTACACACAGGGCACGTGAGCTTTTAAACTTCATCATTACTATTACTGCATGAGTGCGCATGGATATTTGTGTGTAATGTGTGTGTACATACAGGTACACTTGAGCCGCTGAGAACCCATGAAGGTCAGAGGGGCACTTAACCTGTGAGCTCTCTCTCCAACCTTCTTTTGTTTTTTGAGACCTGTAACTCGGGCTGTGCTCCAGCTTCCTGTGTAGCAGAAGAAGGAGTTGACCTTTAGACCCTCCTGCCTTGAGCTCTCTCAACTGCTAGGATTACTAGTGCCTCAGGCCAAGCCGGGGAACATTTAAATGTATCTACTAACTTCCCTTTTTGTAAGTTTTAACTTCTCTGCTGCCTGGGATCAAATACAGGGCTTTGTATATATGGGGCAGCATTTTCCCACTAAGCTTCAACCCTGGCTCCATTAAGCTTTACTTTTACTGCTTTCTGATTGTTACTTGGAAGAGACTTTGGGTAAAGTACAGCTTTTCAACCGGAGCGCTCGCTCTTCTGTCAGTCCGTCCTCAGTGAACCCTGTTGAAGGAGCAGATACACAGAGATACATAATATTATTCAACCATGGAAACCTTTCCTTAGAAAGCCTCTCAGGGGATTAGCACTGCACAGAACACTCTGGAAAAATGCTGCACCACACCCTCGTTCACTGGAGAGAGGAAACCCGGCTAGGAGCTAGACCTCCAGGGCTCTGCTCGAAGCCAGTGGAAGGCACTGTCAGAAGCACAAAAGCCCTACCAGACAGTGAAGAAGGACAAGCTGTTTACCCACAGAGAAGAACGTCCCACTAACCTTGTTTTCCACCAGTGGTCTCAGTTTTCCGCCTTGGCTCTGTTTCCCAGCTTTGGCTCAGGTTTTCTCTGTGATTTTTCCCCGTTTGCTGCCTCCCAAGTTCTGCTGACCCTCTGATGGGAGCTGGACGGAGTGAGAAGGCATCAAAGTGTACTCAGAAGATATGCTGACTCTCTGCTTGGGATCAGGAGACATTCGTATCTGTTGCCTGAATAGCTTAGAGTTGGTGGTCTCTCCTCCTTCCTCGGATGGGAACTGAACTCAGGTTTTGCCACACCTACTCTGAACTCCAACTGGTCTGGACAGAGCTGGAGGAAAGTCCCTGTGGACAGGGGAGGGCTCTGGATGAAGCCCCCTGAAGAACACTTTGCAGAGCTCTCTATAAGCTAAGAAGCCAGGAAATGAATGGGAAGCAGCTGGAGTGGACTGGGCTGAGCTGGCCGGGCTGAGGCCCCAGAGTCAGGCTAGAGGCTGATCAAGAGAGGTCAGCAAGGGTCACCTGGGCCTGTTGACAAGTCACAAGGTGTCACTCTGCAGGCTTGGCCAGAGTGACCACAGAGAAGTACAAAAAGAAGTGTCTTGTGACTTAAAAAAACAAAAAAACAAAAACAAAACAATCTCATGAGTAAAAGTTAATTCCAGGTTTGTGTGGCTCTAAAAGGCATAAAATTTATGTGATCACGCTGAGCGACCTGTAGTGATCTACAGTGATCTGAGTGACCTACAAATGGATCAGTGGATTTGCCTAACTTGGTCAGAGTGGGCTCAATCTGCACTGCATACAAGGGAGAAAAAAAGAACTATTTTAATGTCCAGTGCTGAGTACTGGTTAACCAGGCATCTTACAACGGTTCTGGTCAGCTGGCCTTGTCATCTGTCTCACAAAAGGCAGTCCTGAGATTCAGAAGTGATCTGACCAGCACCACCAGCCCAGCTAAAGAGCATAGGTCCAGAGCTCTGGGATTTGAAAGTCAAGCTGTCCCCCTCCCCCTCCCACCCGCTGCTACGTGTTATTATCACATAGCTTGCGCCTTGGTGTAATTAGAGGTGAGGAGCTGATGTACTAAGGGGCTGTTGAATTCCTTCCTTCCACACCCATTCACCCACGAAAGAACTGTTATAGTCATCCCTGGGAATCTGCATGGGACAGGCTCCGGGACCAAGTGAACACAGAATCCACAAACGTTATTTTATTTCATTTTTTTTTGTTTTGTTTTTTTTGTTTTTTTGTTTTGTTTTGTTTTGTTTTACAAAAGGAGTTTATATAATGTAGGTGAGTTTTTTTTTTAATTATTTGTTTGTTTATTTTAATTTGTGTTTGATTTTGATTTGGGTTGGGTTGCTTTAGCGTGGGGTGGGATTGGGCTGGGTTGGAATGAGTTGGGCTGGGTTGGTTTTGGTTTTGAGCCACAGCCTCTTTCAGGCCAGGCGTCCCTTGGATCTTGAGCTCATTATGTAGTACAGGCTGACCTTGAACTCCGGATCCCCTTGCCTCAGCCTCTTGGGTACTACAGAGGTACCATTAGCTACAGCGTGAGCCACCACACCCAGCTGTGAAGTATTTTTGTATTTAACACGTGCCTATGCCTCTTGATGAATTAAAATATCTCTAGATTGTTTGTAGCATCTAAGTTAACATGAAAAGTTATAATGCTCCATCATTTAGAGAATAATGGCAAGAAAAAGTCTGTACATACCCACCTGTCCAATACACACAGAGTTTTTTTCCAAGTCTTTTCTAGTCACAGTCCTCTGAATTCATGGGCTTGAGATTTGTGAACATGAGACTGACTATGGTTTTTTTTTCTCAATCTCCTTTATCAGATGTGGGTGAGACCAGTAACTATCTGTGTGGTTCTTAAGAAAACTAGAAAGCAAATAATGGATTTTTTGTTTTTAAAGACTCATTATTCTATGACACAAATCCGGTCTCGTCCAGCCCTTCAAGTCTCCCAAGTGCTAGCAGCTCCGGGTGCTTGTGTGAAGCAGCTGGGTCACAGCTTCCTGTGCAATGTGAAGACTACCACAGCGAGTCCAGTGCCTCCCAGCACCCCTTGCTGTTCTTGCACCTCCCAGCATCCCTTGGCGTTCTCATTCTTCCCTTCAAACTGCTCTATCATTCGTTCTGTGGGTCCTTTCAGAAGCATGACTGCCGAGTGATGATCAAATTGCACATCGCCGGTCTGTGTGAAGTCCTGGTCTGCCCCCACTTGGTCCCCACTCACTACCCCTTTCACATCCTTTCTTCTGGCTCCTCGAATACATCATCCTGGATACGGAACCAAAGAACAAAATCTTTTTTCTAGATTGTCTAGATATCTAATTTCTTTTTACAAAATCCACCTCTGAGGGGTCTGGAACCACAGTTCAGAGCTAGAGCTGTTTGCTGGGCATATGTGGGGTCCTAGATTCAATCCCCAGTACTGCCAAGATGTGTGAGTTAAGTAAGCATGTGGCACATGCCTAAGTCACAGCACTAGGGAGACAGAGGTAGACAATCGGGAGTTCAAGGTCAGCCTCTGCTACTTAAGGAGATCAAAGCCAGCCTGGGCCACATAGATCCTGTCTCAATCATCATCATCATCATCATCATCATCATCATCATCATCTCAGCACTCAAGAGGTGGAGGCAGGAGGATCAGGACTTGAAAGTCATCATCAGCTGTTAGTTTGAGGCTAGCCTGAACCACAAAAGACCCTTGTTTTGTGGACAAAAGGAAAGACAAAAGGAGGAAAAAGGAAGAAGAGAGAAACTTAAGTGAAGAGGAAAACATTTAGTCATAGTTACATTGGTATAAAATGTACAGCGCTAAAGGTCAGATCATACAGGGAATACAATATTTTAAACAAAAACAAAAAATAAATAAAATTATTAACAGTCTCTATATTATGCCCATAAGTTGACAATATCTGCAATTAGTTTTTTAAAAGAATATATCTACAAAACAAACAAAAAAAAAGAATATACCTACATTCGAAAGATAAATGGAGACAAAAGTACTCCATTTACATTGAATCCAAGGAAGTTTGCTTTCTGTAATTTAAAACAATTTTAACTCAACATTAAAGCTACTGCATAAAAACTCCTTTGTAGTAAAATGGCTTTTAGTTTGTAAGGCTTTGTAGCCACTCCTCCAATCATTCAAATCAGATGCAGAGTGAGAAAGCTCACCCCACCCAACCTGCACTAAAGTCACACATGGCCTTTCTGTCTCTTCTACAACCCCCCGCCCCCACAGGGGTTAACCCCACCAGGTGAGAACAAGACCACTACCACAATTATTGAGACAAATCTGAAGCAAGTTTTATTAAATATTGGCCAGGTCCATACTCAGGATTCCCAGAGAACTGTGGTGAATTACATTAATCCAGTGCTTATAAAGGCAAACCTTTCCACCTTTGTCCAATCAGGGACAAGCGTACATCCTCATGTACTTTCTGTGTAGTACCTCCCACCTATCTATGATCAAGCACATGTCCTACAGTTGGGGCAACCAAACTTGTTTACAGAAGTGGAAAACACATGGCTTATTATCTTCCGTGAACAACCTGGCCTTCCAGGAAGTTCCCTGTCTTTGAGCAAGTGGGGCTTACAAGTTAGAGGCATTTTGTTCTATAGATCTCTTAAGCACAGTACTTAAAACTTAAAACATAACTTTAGTCTTCACACCAGATACCCACACTGAGCCTTTCCCAACCTGGATCTGTGTAACCACTATCTCTGTCTGGGGTTAGAACTGTTGCAACTTAAAGTTTGGAGTTTCTGGCCTGTCTGTTCCCTATTAGGCATTCAGCTCAAAGCTTTGCATAATTTCTGTAACTTCAAATTATTTATTTTAGCATGCAAAAGGTAGAGGTACTTAATGGTGTGATCTGAGGGACACTAGAATAATTTCTGTTTGTCGGCAAAACCCAAGAACTCCACTACCGAAAGATATGCACATGGAGGGTCATGATATTGCCATCTATTAAAATGTGTCGGGTGTCGGCCCTATTTCCCGTGATGCACTGCGAGCCTTTCTCTTTCTCTTCCGGTCCCAGGCGGTGCGGGAGCCACGGGTTACCGTGCAGACATGGCCAAGTCCAAGAACCACACCACACACAACCAGTCCCGCAAATGGCACAGAAATGGCATCAAGAAACCCTGGTCACAAAGATACGAATCTCTAAAGGGGATTGACCCCAAGTTCCTGAGGAACATGCGCTTTGCCAAGAAACACAACAAGAAAGGCCTGAAGAAAATGCAGGCCAACAACGCAAAGGCAGTGAGTGCACGTGCAGAGGCCATCAAGGCCCTGGTGAAGCCTCAGGCCATCAAGCCCAAGATGCCAAAGGGTCCCAGCTGTAAACTCAGCCGTCTGGCGTTCATCGCTCACCCCAAGCTTGGGAAGAAGATTCGAAGCTACATGGCTAAGGGTCAAAGGCTCTGCCAACCAAAGCCCAAGGTTCAAACAAAGGCAGGGGCCAAAGCTCCAGCTAAGGCCCAGGCTTCAGCTAAGGCCCAGGCTCCCAAAGGTGCCCAGGCCCCTGTGAAAGCCCCATAGAAAAGGCTCCTGCCAGTGTGAAGATGGATGGACTGCTGTGACACACCTACTTACACAGTTTGCAGATGACCAGTGTCCTATGCTGTTTTTACAAATAAACTGGAGGCAAGATCTGTTAAAAAAAATAAATAAAATAAAAAATAAAATAAAATAAAATGTGTCACTCCCTGTGACACAGCAGAGTCACCTGGAAAGCTTTCATTTATTAACACAGATTGCTAGACCTCCATGAATCTTCCAATGTAAGGCTCTAAATTTGCATTTCAAACAAGTTCCCAGGTGGTATACTTCAAGAACTTAGTGTAAGTCAAAGACCCACAGCTGGTTGCAGTGCAGAGGGCGGAAGGCTCAGCCCTAAAGGAGACATACAGACTGCAAGATCCCCAAGAGGTCCAGGGGTTGTTGCAGAAGGAGGAACAGAAGGATCCAGAAGTGGTGGATGACTACACAGAAACAGTGTCTTCTGGACCCGTCAGGGAAGCTGCGCACATGAACTCACAGAAGTTGTGACAGTGTGCACGAGACCCATGCAAACTGAAGCAAGACAAACCCCAACATAGAGGTGAGGAGGTGAGTATGAGTCCTCCAGTAGCCAAGCAGCTCTTAGCCATTGATAGCTGCTGCGAGAGGGTCAAATTTCTCTAAGAGGGAGCACCCTGGTAAGTCGGCCGTGAGACGGCCACATATCCAAGAATATTCAGGCAACATAAACTGGCTTTGGTGGGATGGTGAGGGGCAGGGTCACAAAGTTAAATGGGAAGGGAAGGGCAATGGAGTTAGGGAAAGGTGGGGTAGGGAAGGTAAATATGGTCAAAACAGATTATGTGAAAATTGCATATATAGAGCTTATACATATAACATACATGATATATTACATATTATGACATATGTGTATGTATGTGTATATTTGTATGTGTGTATTTATGTGTGCATACACACACATATACATATGCATATACAACAGTGTATATCAGTGCTGAGATCTAGTGAGGTTCCACAGGCCTTGGGGCCACTAACATGTTTAAGATGCAGGGCTCAGAGCAGCATACTGTTGTGAGCACAAGAGAACAAAGGAAACACCATTAGGCAAGACCTGTGGGAGGCAGGATACAGAACAGCACTAACTTTTATTTACAGCTCACTATTTGGATGCTGATGCTGCCTTTACCAAAAGGGAAACATCTTTCCTGGTGGGGAAGTTTAGAGAGTAGGCTTTGAGGTTTCAGAAGCCCAAACCAAGCCTAGAGTGGCTCACTGTCTCTTCCTGTTACCTGTGTGTCAAAATGTAGAATTTTCAGCGACCTCTCCAGCTCCATGCGCCTCCTGCCAGGAACTAAAACTGCTGAGCTGTAAGCCAACCCCTTCTAAACAACTTCCATGAAAACAGTTGCCACGGTCATGGCGTCCTTTCCCAGCACTAAACCCTGACTATGACAGGGACCAAAACACAATGGTGTCTGTGTTTTGCTTAAACGGGGAATTCTTGAGTTTAAACGGGGAATTCTCGAGTATAAACAAGAAAGTAATAGTATATGTAACTGTTTGCAGCCAGAGCTTAGAGAATGAGAAAGAATGGTTCTTAGGAAGTGGCGGCTGATGTCCAGAACACACTTCAACCCTTTCTCTCCGGCTCCATCTTTGTTTCCTTCCAACTCTTTCTTCTCACGGCCCCCTACCTCCTTATCCATTCACATCCTCCTCCTACCTGGTTGCTAAGCGAGATTCTTTAAATCTTACTTCATTCCTGAAAACACAATATTTCTAGGAAAAAAAAAAAATCACTTAAGTTCTCACAACTTTATTTTTATTCTCAAAGCCTTTTGGAAATCAAAAGAGAACACCATTTAAATTTTTGTTCTTTTTATTGTAGTTTTAGCTTTCCATCTTTTTAAAAATGGAACACCTGCCTCATGGTGATGGAACATACTGTTAATCCCAGCACTAGGGAGGTAGAGGCCATGTGGCCATGTTCAAGGCCAGCCTGGTCTCTAGAGTGAGTTCTGGGACAGTCAGGGCTACACAGAAAAACCCTGTCCCAAATAAGCAAACAAATAGAACACCTACATGGGGTTACAAAAAGTATACACATGCTAATTTGTCAAAGTCCTCCTTTTTACAATCTCCCCTCTCCATCCCCAACACTAAACACTGATACATTCACAAAATACTCACAGAGTTTATTATGAAGCGGTAACTCACAATGATTCACTCATAGCCAGATGCACATTTCCAGTTGCAGAAAATCCCCTCCCACTGGCACTGCACGTGACTATATTTGGGACTGGGCACATACAGCTAAAGTATTTGGTACATCTAAAACCCAAATTTTATGTCATTTGTGAATACGACCGATACTGACCAAATCATGACCTCATTCACAAGCTAAAGAGTAGATTTCTGTTTGGGATTTCATTTTTGGCCATCCAAATCTTCCTTTAAAGGGGTCTTTTTTTCTTTTCTTTTCTTTTCTTTTCTTTTCTTTCCAAAGTCATTGACATTTTCTTTTTTCTATCCTTATTTCTTTTCTTACTCACTTTACATCCCATTCACTGCTCTTCTCCCAGTCACCCCCTCCCACAATCCTTCCCTCCATCCCCCCTCCCTAAAAGGGGCTTTTTAAGTCTGAGTTCTTGTAAAACTATCAATCTCTCTGGGAAAAAAAAAAAATGTATTAAGTAAGGAGTTGTCCCTGTCCAACCCAACAGGAAAAGCCCTGCAGACCAAAGAAGAGCTGAGGCTAGAGAGATGGCTCTACGGTTAAGAGTGATTGCTGCTCTCTCAGAGAACACAAGTTCAATTCCCAGCACCTACACTGAACACTCATAACCTCTTATAGCTCCAGGAGATCCAACACTCTCTTCTGGCCTCTTTGGGTACTCATACACATTGACATATACATAGAGATACACACATATACATAAATAGGAATAAAGCTTTAAAAATCTAAAATAAATAAATAAATAAAAGGAGGAGGAGGAGGAGGAGACTGCCATGATAGCCACATCAGTAGCAGAAGCAGAGGCATGCTCATGGCTGTTAGCCTTCTGTCTAAACTCCACTCTACAGTTACCTGGCAACTGCCAGGTATGCTCCTCCCCACAGTTACCAGGCAACAGCCAGATAGGCTTGCCCCCCCCCCCCTTCTCTCTTGCTCTCTTGGCCTCTTGTCTCTCTGCTTCCCTTCTCCCTCTCTCCCCATTCCCTCCCCCTCCCCATGTGCTCACGGCCAGCCTCTTCTCTACTTCTCTACTTCTCTACCTCTCGCTCTCTCTCCCCCTCTCCCCCTCTCCCTCTCTCTCTCCCTCTCTCTCTCTCTATCTCTATCTCTACCTTTCTCTGCCTCTACTATCCTCTTAACTCCACTCCACATGCCCTTAATAAACTCTATTCTACTCTATTCTATACTATACCATCTGTGGATGGTCCCTCAAGGGGAAGGAATGCCTTGGCATGGGCCCTCCAAGGCACCCCTCTCCTGCATACGTCACCATACCCCCATAGAACATATCTTATATTTCTTTATCTTTTTATAAACACATCAACAGCTCCTTCGAGTCATGAATATTCAGATCATCATTCTCCTGATATTGCAATAGGGGGAAGACAGAAAAGTCCTGACCTAAGCCATCATCCTTTTAAACTGTTAATTATTACAGTACAAGGATGGCTTGGCGCAAACTAGCCACAGTGTACATTTCCAAGATGGAAAACTGCCAAGTATAGTTGTTCCGGAGGATTTCTCATCATAACTATCCTACCGCCAGAGTTACCCTGTCTCCATACTGCTTTGTGTGTTTACCAAATGCGTGGTTCATTTTTCTTCAACCTTTCAGGGTTCCTAGAAGGTGCTAGGCAACGGCAAAGGAGGCACCCACGACGCACCCGCTTCTGAGGCCTCCCTTTGCAGTGACCGCAGATGCTGCCGCCAGCCTCGGGTTTTTATAATGCTGATAAAGGAAGGCAACCTGTGTAAAGCAATTAGTTAAATGATCCAAGATGTCACTGCGAAGCACGGCAAATGCATCAGTTTGTAGTCTTATAATTGGAACACAGGATATGAAACCTTTAGAGGTTGGTTGGCCAGCTGGTCAACCAAATAGCAAACCATTATGGAAGCAAAAAGAGAAATGTCCTATGGCCCTTCCCTAGGTTCGCTGTGGGGGTTATTTTGCAAATGACTCCCCCCCCCCCCCCCCCGCCGCCCGACTGGTTCATTCGCAGCTTTTATTTTCTTCCACGTCCAACTGAAGCATATTCTGTGAGGACTGAGTCCTTATAAAATTGTCTGTACTGCAGTTTGTTTGGCATTAAGGAAGGGATGTCTGTACACACTTCAGAATGCAACATAGAAAGCAACAGAGTTATTGAGCTTGTGGGTGGCTCAGTAACAATGAAATGCAGGGGACTCTGGATCTACATGCTTTCCTGTTCCTGTGACACTACTGGACATTCTGTGATCCATATTCCAAATACCTTCACAAACCCTAAGTACCTAAGTCCATTGGGGCCTCAGCATCTCTACTTAGGGATTAAAGTAATAATTTTTTTTTTTTGTAAAACTACAAAAGTGATATTGAGCTATGACTTAAGGAAGGCTCTAAAGGTGAGAGCTTTTTCTGCATGTAATAATCGTCATAACCACAAAAATCCCATAAGGAGAGAGCCGACTCCAGTGAGCCGCCTCCGGTGAGCCGCCTCCAGTCACCCTCTGAACGCATGGAGACTCCTCTACGCATACAAATAACAATAAACAAGGATAGTTTCTTAAAATAAATGTAATTTAGCTAGGCAGAGGTGGCATATGCCTTTGAGGCCAGCCTGGTCTACAGAGCAAGTTCCAGGACAGCCAGTGCTACACAGAGAAACCCTGTCTCAAAAAAAAAAAAAAAAAAAAAGAAAGAGAAAGAAAAAAAGAGACAGAGAAAGGATAGAAAGGAAAAAAGGAAACATAACTTTAAATTTTCTTAAAGAATGTATATATAGCACCTAAGACAATGTTCAAATATTGTAAGATTAAAGAGTAAATTTGACTGTCTTTGAGAATGAAAGAATTCTTGCTTGTGAAAAGCTTAGAAAAATATTACTTACTATGGCAAAGGACTAGCTTTGATTAAGTCTCTTCAACTAAATAAAGGTGTAGATGAAACTTGTGACCTTATGTGTGAACAAATGGACCAAGCACACAAGATTTAAAAAGAAAAGAAGGAATGAAAAGGAAAGATGGAAAAAGAATCCAGCCAAAGCAAAGATTGTCGTAAGATGACTCTGAAACAGTGTTTCTCAACAAGCGAGCCTGAACCCTCAGGGTGCAGCAACCCTGTCCCGGGGAACACAGCAGATAGCTTGCATATCATATACATACATTACAGTTCATAACAGCAGAAAATTATAGTTATGGAAGAGCAACAAAAATAATTTTATGGTTGGGGGTCACCCCAACATGAGGAACTGTATTAAAGGGTCACAGCATTGAGAACCTCTGCTCTGAAATATCAAAAGATTTCCATATGCACAGTAGCAGGGCCCTCCTAGCGTAAGGCAGAAACATTGTTTGCCAAAATACATTCTCCTGTGCTTCACACAAGAGGCCTTAATTTCAAGTAGGTAGGCGTTTGCAGTGGGTAAATCTAACTTGCTAAAGTAAATTCTACCCTTGGAGCTGTAAAAGTGCCAAGAACTCTTCACATTTGGGAAATGCTTTCTGCGTTTCTGAAGTCACAGGAGAAAGCAGGAGAGTATGGGCATCTTCTAGTGACACTGTGGGCACATGCCATGGCCACTCAATGCATCTCATGAGGCTCCAAGAAGCTTTCCCAAAGGTGGTACACAGGACACTTGATCCCTCAGGATGTCCTTGAATCAGCTTCATGACGTCTATAGCTCAGGCAGAACTAAGAAAAGTTAGGACGAAAATAATCCTAGAGACAGGTTCATAGCATCCTGAGTGGCTTGATCCCCGGGGTAAGTGGTATGCTGTACAGGGGTCCTAGAGGTCCTAGAGGCCCAAGGGTGGGAAGAGCTTTCTCATAGGGTCATTGTCCGTTGGTCCTCCCTTCTCTGTTACTTTGTCCACTTACCCTAATTATCAGTCTTTAGAAGGGTCAGGGGCATTCTCCCACCCACTGACAGGCTACACAACAATTCTGCAATTTTCATTTTTAAGGACATATCATGCTCACCTTGGTTAAGTTTGGACTGTTTCTCTAGCAGTACATTTGTAACTCTTTGTGGGTTATTTGTATGGATGCCTAGGTCAGTTATGTTGGGATGGTTTTATTTATATGTGTATATACTAAAGACAGGGATGGCTTAGTCTCCAGCTTGTAATAGTATCAGAAAAGGGTAGAACCTTTACAGGGCAGGCCCACAGGAAGGAGGGCATCACTTGGGGCATGTCCTGAGAGAGGGATACTAGGAACCCAACCTCTCTCCTCTCTTGGTCTCTCTCTTCCTTTCTTCCCCCCTCCCCTCTCTCTCTCTCTCTCTTTCTCTCTCTCTCTTTCTCTCTCTATCTCTATCTATCAAAATAGACATACAATGCCCCCCCCCCCCCAAGCCGGCCTTCAACTCAGAGATCCACCTACCTTGTCTCCTGAGTGCTGGAATATTAAAGGCATGTGTCACCATTGCCTGGCTTCTTTCCTCTTTTCACTTCCTGGCTCTAAGTATGATCCTGTACCACATATTTCATCCTAACATACGGCCTTACCACAGCTCCCAAAGCATCAGTGGTAACATCAATGTGTGTGTGTGTGTGTGTGTGTGTGTGTGTGTGCACATGCGTGTGTGCGTGCATGCTCAGGAAAACCACAAAACACATGTGAAGGTCATAGGACAACTTGAGGAAATTGTGTCTCTCCTTCCACAGTGTGAGTTCCAAAGCAAGGATTTAGGCCACCAAGGTTGGCCACCATGCCTTTAGCCATGGGAGCAGCTCATCAGGACCTACAGTTGTGATTTTTCTATGTACTATATAATAAAATGTGTCTCCCTTTGGGCTGTTTCTATATTAAAGAACTAATATTTTCTCCATGACCAATGACTGTTGCTCCATAATCAGAATTTGCAAATTGAGGATAAGGTGCACACCTTTAGTCTCAGAACTTGGGGAGATAAGACAGACAGGAGGCTCAGGGCTGGAGAGATGGCTCAGTGGTTAAGAGCACTGACTGCTCTTCCAGAGGTCCTGAGTTCAATTCCCAGCAACCACATGGTGGCTCACAACCACCTGTAATGGGATCTGATCCCTCTTCTGGTCTAAAGACAGCTACAATGTAGTGTACTCCTTTCTGTTTGGTTGTTTGTTTCTGTGCCTATCTTTTTTTTTTTTTTTACTTAGATGTTTTCTTTATTTACATTACAAATTTTATCCCCTCCAAAAACCCCCCTATGCTATCCCCCCTCTCCTGGCTCACTAACCTACCCACTCCTGCTTCCCTGTCCTGGCATTCCCCTACACTGGGACATGAAACCTTTATGAGACCAAGGGCCTCTCCTCTCATTGATGTCCCACAAGGCCATCCTCGGGTATAGTGTACGCCTATAAACAAAATAAATCTTTAAAAAAAAAAAAAAAAGGAAAGACAAGAGGCGCTCAAGAATTCAATGTAATCCTTGGCAAACTGGGCTACATAAGACTCTGTCTCAAAAAACAAAGAACCTACAAAGTACTCAAAGTATAGGATAGGTCCCTGTAACAGAGCACAGAAGTTCTCTGGCATGTGCCCAAATTATAATTAATCTCTATATTAACATGGAAGGAAGAGTTTAAATTTCACCTTTTTTACTTTTTTAGTTTACAGTCATGTCAAATATTGACAGTCACATACACATAATTTTTATAAACAAAAAAAATTCCTTGGAGGTTCCATTTGTTTCTAAGAAATTTAAAGCATCCAGAAAACAACAATGACAACAAAAACCGAGAGGCACTCTCTCCTGGAAATAGGATTTGCTCTTCCTGATGCAGGAGATGCAGGTGAGACTTGAATTTGCTAGACAAATGCTTTACCCACTAAGCCTCACTTCCGGCCAACTCGCAGGATTGAGAAAGAGCACTCTGTCACACAGGCCCGTGGTCCTGTGGTCCTCCCTCCCGCTGCTTTATCAGCCTTTAGAAGGGCCAGGGGCATTCTCTGCCGCCCCCGCCCCCCCGCCATCTTAATCTACTTCCCCCGTGGACCAATAAGGATGCGGTCATGAGTCTTATTGCTGAAGGAAGTTCTGCATTATCAGGCTGGGAGTCTGCCCCTCTCAGAAACCGGCCTCACAACAACCGATTTATCTTAACACTAATACTTTGTCCTCTGTATTTTTTTTTAATACATGATAACTATGGTTCCTTTTCTGTTACTCTAACCCATGCTTTTATTTTTTTCGTCTTCTTCTTCTTTTTTTTTTTTTCTTTAAGCTTTGGACTTTGTTTGCCAAGCTGTTCAAGTGGAAAGATGAATTCTGGGGACTCTCTTAGTCGATAAACTTTCATTAGATCATCTCTGCTCATGTCGAACTTTAATTATTGTGTTTTCGTCGAACTGTGTAAACACATTAAAGTAAGTAAGCTATTCTGGCCCCAATCAATGGGAGTAAACAGAGATTTATAGAGAGGAGTAAATAATATTCTTAATGAAAGAGCCACAGGCCTCACTTGACATGCTATTGAACGGACTAACATGCCACTAGCATGTTACAAATATGTAAGCATGAGCCTCCTCTCTGTTTCCCAGCTTCTGTCAATCTGTGTTTGACTTAGACACCCTTTCCCCAATGTGGATATGCCACGTTGGAATAATCTCATCCCCGAGGTCTGTTCCCATCGATCTTAACTTCAAAGGGCACCTTCCATCCCTTGGGCACACTCTCAGAATCCTGGTAGGTACCATGGATTGACACACACAGCAGCTATTCCATTTCTAGCAGAGATCAAGACAAAAAAAAATCAATATTTCCTCTAGACTTTCTTGGAACTAGGACTCTGGATTAACTGAGGGTCCAGCTCTCATGTGCAATCATGTGACACTTCACTTGGGAGTGCAGTTAAATACAGAAGACAGGATGAAAGGCCCCTCTTGTTGGTGTAGATCAGTGGTTCTCAGCCTTCCTAATGCTGTGACTCGTTTAATACAGCTCCTCATGTTATGGTGACCTCCCCAACCATAAAATTATTTTCATTGATAATTCATCCCCCCCAACCATAAAATTATTCTCACTGCTACTTCATAACTGTAATTTTGCTACTGTTATGAAATATAATGTAAGTTATATTTCTGATATGCAGGATGGTCATAGGTGACTCCTGGAAAGGGATTCTTGACCTGCAAGTCAAGAATCTCTGGTATAAACAGAGCTGAATCAGGCTGCAGCACAGTGATTCTGGAGCCCCGACCCCAAGCAACAGTCCTGACTGAGCAGGTGACTTCCTGACCTGGAGCAGCTTTGGGAGCAAACCTGGTATATTAGTTGCTTTCCCTGTTGCTTTCGTGAGATAATCTGACAAAGGCAAGTCAGGGGTGGAAGGGCTTATTTTGGCTCTCACTTCAAGGGTGGGGTCCATCATGATGGAGAAATAGTGACTGGTGTGTTTATAAAAAAGATAAAGAGATGTAAGATATGTTCTATGGGGGTGTGGTGAGGTATTCGAGAGAGGGAGTGACTTGGAGGGCCCATGCCAAGGCATCTCTTCACCCTGAGAGACCAGCCACAGATAGTACAGTATAGAATAGAATTTATTCAGGGGATAGGGAGGGGAGTTAAGAGGGTAGTAGAGGTAGAGAGAGACAGAGACAGAGAGACAGAGACAGACAGCGAGAGAGACAGAGAGAGAGACAGAGAGACAGAGAGGGGCGGGGGATTGAGAAGTAGAGAAGAGGCTGGCCATGAGGGCTGGGAGGGAGATGGGGGAGAGAGGGGGAAGGGAAGCAGAGAAACAAGAGACTAAGAGAACAAGAAAGAAGCAAGAGACAGAGGAGGGGGCAAGCAGCCCCTTTTATAGTGGGTCAAGCCTACCTGGCTGTTGCCAGGTAACTGTGGAGTGGAGCTTAGACAGAACAACAGGAACCCAAGACAGCTGGTCATGTTGCATTGCCAGTCAGAAAAACGAGAGCGGTGAAGGCTTGTGTGTAACTCACTTTCCCTTTCATCCTGTCCAGGACCTCAGGATGGCTCCTCCCACAGTTAAGACCCATCTTCTCACCTCAATTAACCTAATCTAGATAATTCCTCACAGGTACTCCTGGATGCTTATCTCCCAGCTGACTCTAGATCCTGTCAAGTAAATAGTATTAGCCTTCACACTTGGGGAGCACAGCCAAGGTGGTGGGGGGCGGGGCTCACTCTTCAGCTCTCTGTCCCCAAAGGTTCTATAAGCCATTGTAAATTCTACAGAACAACCTTTTCTGTTTCTGCTGTCTACGGCTGATTCTGTCCTCTCGATAATGAGCAAGTCTTCTACTTAAGACATTGCCCAAACCATATGATATTGTGTTGGTTAAACTGTCAACTTGACACAACTTAGAATCACTCAGGAAGAGTGTCTTAAGGAGGAATTATATACATCAGCCTGTGGGGATATCTGTGGGAAACTTGTTGCTGTTGTTGTTGTTGTTGTTGTTGTTGTTGTTGTTGTTGTTGTTGAAGACCCAGCCCACCATAAGTAGCATCATTCTCTAAGCAGGGGGTCCTGAACATTTGAAGAGAGGAGAAAGTTAGCTGAAAGCAAGCAAGCAAAGATGTATGTATTTGCTCTCTGTTTTGTGGATGCAATATGATTAGCTGCTGAGTTCCTTCCTTCCTTCCCCAAAACAATAGGCTGTATCTTGAAAAATATGGTGGGCAGGGACAGGACCTTCTCCATGTTGCTATTTTTTTTTTTTTTTTTGGTCATGATGTTTTATCACAGCAACAGAAAGGAAACTAGAACAGATTCTATATTTACTCTATCTTTCTTTTCTATAACACAATTTCAGTGCAGATAGCTGGCATCGTTTAATGGTCTGGTGACATAATTTCACTTCCATCTAAGCTTAGAAAATACTTTATCCAAAGTTGATAAATTGGTATGGAGCTGGCACTCGTTTCTGGCTGAGGTGCCCTGACTTCCTGGGGGATCAACTGAACAGACCATTTTCTGGTTACAACACCTTGCACCCCAGGCAAGCAAAGTGACCTTGTGTTTATTAAAACCTTTTGGAGTTTTAAAAGTGCTTTCTCATGTATCGCCACCATTACCATTCACAATTGAAGAGCAGAAAGAGAAAGAACTATCTACATTAAAAATGAAAGAACTAAACTTCAAAGAAACTAATAGTTTGTTTACTGTGTTGGAGATAAAAGGCAGAGGTAAGCTTAAGACCTAGAGCCCCTGTAGCTACCCCAGCTCCCTTCCTTGAGAACACCTCCAAAGCACACTCAAGCTTTATTGAAAATCCCTCTGCGTACACAGGACCCTAAGTCACCTCTCATGATTTCTTTCTCCTCTTTAAGAGTAGATCCTCAGTTACATTGGCAACACATCCAAATATGAGCTTGTATTTCACATTCTCTCTTAAAGATAGGCAGGGCTGTATTCCCAACAAGGATATACAGGCTAAAGTTTTAAATGGGACCTCCTGAGAAGGTGCTAGAAAGTAGAGAGTTCGGCTGGAAAAAGACTTCTTTGAACCTTCTATTTTTCTTCCTTTATGTTGCTTGGAATGCAGAAGCCCTGGCAAAAGCTATTAACCATAATAAAGCAGGAGGCAATCTGGAGATTGAACATTACCTCCTAAGAAAAGAGTGGCAAACAAACAAACAGGAGGGATTTGATTCAGGGACATTACAGAGATATAATACTATTCCTACTGCTATTCCTAAGATTGTCACCTCCAGACATTTTTCCCCCATGTGAGACATATCTATTTTAACTAAGCACTGTTATTTGGTGTTTGCCGTTATAAGGGGCAAATTTTAACCCAACTCATGTACCTTCTGTCCTCAGGTTATGCCTATTTTAATGTCATGCTTTTAAAAAGTAAATACTAGCATTAATGACTGATCAAAGGCTAGAATGATGATCTCAACACAGTAGTCCTTAGTCACAGTCAACTTCTGAGTCACCTGTCAGATCCACATTAAATTTTGAAGGCTAAAGCTTGACTTTAGTCTACATATCTCATGTCACATGCCCTCTGAAACTGACTATAGAAGTACTTGGCAGCTTAGACAGTCATGTGCAAAAATCAGATGGGTAGCTTCTTGCCTGTGATCCACAAGAAACATGACAACACGCCTAGGCCCACCTAAGTTCAGTCTGCTCAGATCCCTGGCTATGGACTAGCTGAGTGTCTTGCTGTTCTAAGGTGTCTGATCCAGGGCAGCTAGACTGAAGATGAAGCATCTTTGCTGCCACTTGGCAGGGGCAATGAGCCTTTCTCATAGGATGCTCTGGATATCCCACAGTATGGTCCAGCATTTTCTCAGCCCACATATATATCAAGTCATGGAAAGTTCATGACTCATTCTGTACCATGCACCCTGGCAGTCTGGTGGTCCCCTATCAGGAAAAATAAATGTTTTTATCTGAAAAAATAAGGCACTTGAGATTGCAACCCAATTATATTAAAATACAGCTATCAAAATATCTTTGGAACGTATTATAATATGTGCTTTTTTTTAAGTCATTCAATTTCAAGATGTCCTGGTAAGCCTAATAATTACTATAATTTTAAAGCAGAAATGAAAATAAATGATATTTTGAGGCACATAATGCCTGTCATATAAAAGGGAAATGGCCATGATTCCTACTAAAGATAGAACCAGGGAAAAACTTAATTCTGCTGTGGTTTGGAGTCAATATTTTTTTTGGGAGGGGAGGTTCGAGACAAGGTTTCTCTGTGTAGCCCTGGCTATCCTGAAACTCACTCTGTAGATCAGGCTGGCCTGGAACTCAGAAATCTGCCTGCCTCTGCCTCCCAATTGCTGAGATTAAAGGCATGTGCCACCACTGCCCTGCAGGAGTCAACATTTTTAATGAGGGGAAATACTAAATTTCAAGCAGGGATTATAAAATGTGATAATTTTTTCTCTCCTTAGTCTTCTGGACCTCTCAACTCTAAATACAGATTGAACGACTCCTAAGTCAAGACTCCTGCTTAAATCATCAAAGAATACTGTACTGGCTAGTTTTGTATGTCAACTTGACACAGGCTGGAGTTATCACAGAGAAGTGAGCTTCAGTTGGGGAAATGCCTCCATGAGATCCAGCTGTGGGGCATTTTCTCAATTAGTGATCAAAGGAGTAGTGCCATCCCTGGGCTGGAAGTCTTGGGTTCTATAAGAGAGCAGGCTGAGCAAGCCAGGAGAAGCAAGCAAGCCAGCAAGGAACATCTCTCCATGGCCTCTGCATCAGCTCCTGCTTCCTGACCTGCTTGAGTTCCAGTCCTGACTTCCTCTGGTGATAAACAGCCATGTGGATGTAAGCTGAATAAACCCTTTCCTCCCCAACTTGCTTCTTGGTCATGATGTTTGTGCAGGAATAGAAACCCTGACTAAGACAAATACCTACATTTCCTGCACTTCGTCAGCGACCTCATAGAAATTCTGTCTGGAACATAATTAGATGCCAAACAGGACTGGAACTCAATTTAGCATCTTTCAGAGTATAGAGATCTGGCAAAAACTAAGACGGAATGAATGTCCCACTCCAGTCACTGTCATCCAGAAAGGCCTGTGCTTGTGACCTGAACAGGAGACATGGCACAAGAACACATCTGTAAACCAGAGTCCCCGCTAAAGAACAAATGAAAAGCAGCCATGCTGGTTCATGCCTGTAACTCAAGTTCTCAAGAAGTTGAGGCATAGAAATTGCCACGAGTTTGAGGCCAGCCTGATCTACAATGTGAGTCTCTGTCTCAGAATGAAAAGAAGAATCAAATAGGAAGTGATCATCATGATCTTCTAAGCAGAGAAATGAAAGCCAGGAAAATGGCCATGTATTGACCCTGTACATATTACATTTTGACCAGTCTGGAGATAAAAGGTTTCAGTCTCAAAGGCCCCGCCTAGGACATCTCTCTCAACACTAAAATCTGATATGAGACTAAAAAATAATAAAAGCCAATCCCTTTGAAAAAGCCCCATAGACATTAAGTTCTAAGTTCTCTCCCAAATCCAATTTGGTGGAAGACATTCATACAATAAAACAGTGCTTAATAATAATAAGAATTTAAGGAGATGGGTCTGCTGTCATTGTCTACTATTAAAGACGCAAGCATAAAAAAAATGAATTTTTCACAAGAATATGTTTTGAATTGTTTTCAAAGATGTTAAAAGACAGCCTGATGGTTATTCTTAACAACAGCCTGGGAGCCATTTAAGAAGCCTATCTTCAAGTCAGATCAGGGAAATTAAGGAAATTCATCCTGATTACACTGAAATACACTTTAAATTTTGAGGTTCA
Organism: Montemys delectorum; assembly: GCA_019843815.1. NCBI lineage: Eukaryota > Metazoa > Chordata > Mammalia > Rodentia > Muridae > Montemys > Montemys delectorum. The sequence goes on from JADRCD010227915.1 coordinate 20,601, forward strand.
GATTATCTTTCTATAGATAGATGCATTCTAAGCCAGGGCATGGTGATAAATACCTAGCCCTTGGAAGGCAGAGGCAGAAGGATCCAGCTATCAATCCAGCCTCTGCTATGTGAGATTCTATCATAAGCAAAACAAACAAAAGGATACATTGTTATTGAGACAGTTTACAATCCGGATTTTCGGCAAAAGATATAGAAATCATATAGAAGGTTTATAAAGCAACTCTGAACATATACTATACCAGAGTTGGTGGGGGATGGGGGCTGCTTTCAACCTTTGCTCTGCACATATTCAGCTGTGTGAAGCTGGGCAAGTCACTTAGCCTCTCTGATCTTCACACATGGGCATTGCACCTGTATCAACTATCTCCTTTTTAATGATTCATATATCTTTATTTTATGTGCATTGGTGTTTTTCCTGCATGCATGTCTGTGTGAGGGCATCAGATTTCTTGGAACTGGAGTTACAGACAGTTGAGAGCTGCTATGTGGGTGCAGGGAATTAAATCTGGGTCCTCTGGAAGAGCAGACAGTGCTCTTAACCACTGAGCCATCTCTCCAGACCCCCAGTTTCCTTATTAAAAGAGTTTAAGGAAATGGCTATACAGTACCTGATATGCACTAAGTTCTTTGCCTTTTGTCATCAAAGAATCCTTGTAAGGACTAGACATGATAAGCCCTACCAAGTTCTTGGCATTGTGCCTGGTATATACTTAATAAACGGGGGCATCAGAAATAGCAGCATCAATATTGACTGACATCTAATAACATCAGAAGTCATGCCGATGCTGTTTTTATACCTGGGTATTGGTTTGGGATTTCAGTATCGGTATCACGCCAGTGTAGTTTGAAAATGCTGTCTTAAAAATGCTGCTGGTCAGACAGACTTCTTTCCTTGAGAAGGTAAGAGGCCTGGGCTGTAGCTCAAGGGTAGAGGATGCCCTTAGAACATATGTGGGAGCCGTAGATTCAAGCCTCAACTACCAGTACCAGGGAAAAGGGGGATGAGAAGAAGGAAGTAATGGGGGGCTGGCAACCAACATATTTCCTTCGGCACATGATGAATCTTAAAAATGGAAGCTAAGTCAGCATGCATGGCCATGCGGTCACAGCCTCAGACCTAGTACCATTCCTCAAGGTTCATGGCCTTGCCTACTGACAATGCAAAATTTCACATTACACTGCCTTTCTTTGATCCTTGCCACCAGACTGAATTTTTGTAATAAGAGAAGAAAATGATGGTACTTCTGCACCTGTATTAGGTTCACTTAGAAAAGATTCAAGAGGGAGCTAGAGAAGCGGCACAGCCTCTTCCTCTTCCGGTCTTCCAGAGACGCAACTTCCGTTCCCAGCACCCACCCACATCCAGAGGCTCCTGACCACTAGTAACTCCAGCTAAATTCCCACAATACAGTTTGAAAACTTAATCTTACAGTCCTGGGGATAGAGAGTGTCCTAGAAGCCAGTCATAACTCAGCCGCCAACTGTGAGAAGGTCATGGGACGTGTGCCCTAGTTTCCACGCCCACCACAGAAACTCAAAGCTAACTATTTCACGGTGGCCAGAAGCATTATAAACAGTGAACTCAGTTAACATTAACTAAATGCTTAGCACATGTTGGATATCTGTCACAAAATATCACTATGTCTTATGACAACAAACACCAACTTTTAAGTCAGCTCCCTCGAAGTCAACAGGTGACTAAATACGGAGAGGCAGCAATTGAACTCAAGTCCTCTCTGCTCCTAACCATTTTTCTGTCCCCTCACTTAAACTATGGGTTCGCACACTGCATTTCACATGAGTGAACCCCTAGTTTGATTCCTTGCGAGAGCACACACACACTCTCTCTCACACACATGCACACACACACAGACACAGTTAGCCGTGGATAATAGAGCTGCTGGTGGTGGCAAGGAAAGAGAAATAAAACCAGAACGTAAAAGATGGCCACCTGAGCGACAGAAAAACTCTGGATATCTGGAGGGTGAGAAAGCAAGGGCAGCTATGAGGAAGCCAAGCTTGTCACTGAGGTAGTGCAGTCTAGGGTGGGGCCCAGAACAGACGCCAATCCCATTCCCCTCCTCTCACTTAGGTACACACACTAACAAGCAACCTGGATAAAGAAGACGGATCTATCGGTGAGCAGAAGTGCCAATTAGACCTGAGCATCAACTCACAGAGTTAAGTGTCACTGGTGGCTGGGCACCAACTCAACGGTTCCAGGCACAGGCAGTATCCATGCACACTTTATAAAGTATATACCCTCTGCCCCGAGCTAATCAGGCCTGTCCTGCAAAGATCATTCACACAGGATGGGGCTGTGTAGTCTCCCTTCCGGGGAAGAGGCACACCTAAGACTTGAACACATTTAAACATCAGCTTTTATTGAGATACAAAAGAGACAAAGAAGGGACAGAGCAGTCAAGACCCAAGAAAGTGGAGGCACCCATGAAATTTTTCATTAGAATCTTACCTCCTCTTTGGCCTGAAGAAGGAGCTCATTTGAGAGAAGGCTCGCCAAATGTACTCAAAGCTGCAGGTTCAAATCCCAGCACCACATGAATTCAGTAAGGTGGCACATGCCTCTAATCCAAACTCTTGGAAGATAGAGGTTAAGTGATCAGAAGTTCAAAGTCATTATCAGCCACAAAGTGAATTTGAGGTCAGCCTGGAACACATAAGACCAGGTCATCCCAAGAGAAGCAGGGGGAGGGGAGGGGAGGGAAGAAGAGGGGAAAAGAAGGGGAAGAGGGAGAGGAGGAGGGGAGGAGAGGGGAGGAGGACAGAGAAAGGGGAAAAAATCAACTCACCTCCTCTTGCGGTTTACCTCATCTCCTCGTGGTACATTTTCTCTCTCCCTCTATCTGGTAGACCCAAGTTCTGCAACAGTGACCTCCAGAACCCCCACCACCCATAGTGTACCTCTTGATACTTCTCAGCCCTCCCTCTCTACCCTTCCTCATCAGGAGCCCCTTTCCTTCAGCTTAAGTATTGAAAGCAATCTGACAAAACTGACCTATACCAATTATAAATGAAAGGTTTTCTATTTCTGGGAAGTCACTGAATGAAGATCCAATAAGAACTGCGGGTTACAGGGAAAAAAATACCTCTGCTCCAGCATCTTCCTCCATCACACATTTGGGCAGCTCCTGAAGAAGTCTCAGTAAGTAGGTAGGTAGGTAGTTAGGTAGGTAGGTAGGTAGATGATCTCCTACTCTCCTGCTGGAGAAAAACAAAACAAAGCAAAACAAAAACAAAAACAAAAAACAAAGTACCAGAAACCTAGGATTTTCTCCATAGACAAATTGTTTTCTCCATAGCAATTATGTAGCCCATCTCTGCATTTGCCTAAAGTGAGGAGGGGACTATGGACCAGCTGTTCTCTGCCTTCCTGTACCAGGACACAAGCAGGAAGTATTAGAAATCAGAACACAGTGACAGTGGAAAACTGGGGTCAATTCTGCTAAATGTGAAGCTATTCCCACTCAGCTCTGGGCGTTGCCTCTGGCATTGTCTCCTGAGGATTGGATTCTAGCTGCTGAAATTGCTTGGTCCAGGCAAGAATCTGATGTAGAAAGAGAACAACACTTCCTGATTCCTCCTTTCAAAGGGGAGGAAGTGAGCAGTAACCACCTTTCCCCACAAGATCCACTTCTCAGCCTTTTAATTTTTCCAGAAAAACACAGCTCCCCAATACACACACACACACACACACACACACTCACGTGTGTGCTACATAACAGCTCAAGTGCCTTCAAACAGGTCTCCAGAGACATTTCCTGCTCTTCTTCAATTTATTGTTCCCTTTCTTGGCTTTATCATAAAAAACCATCACGACAACACTCACTTGTACCGCTGAACGGTTTACAGGGCACACCTCTTCATTACACAGCACAGTGAGCACTAGAGTCCTCACATATACGGCTGATTCTTTAATAAATGCCATTTGACTGGAACCCTGAACTCTGCTCACAGGTATTCACACTCCATCTCATGTTGTTGAAACCATGTAATCCACATGCAACTTTTTAAGAAGCAGGGGAACTGTTAGCAGGTTGAGTTCTAGCCCAGACTTCTGACTGTAATTAGCTGCTTGGTTCTGGTCAATCCCCTCGGCCTCTTTCCTTCTCAGTTTCTTCAAACATAAGATAAAGTTATTGAACCAGAAAGCTCTCGAGTTCATCCTCCAACTCTAGATCTCAGAATGTTAGGATGATGCTAATGCTGTGGGTTCTCCAGCATTATTAATAAGACCTTTGAAAAATTACACAACCTCAAAAAAAAAAATGGTTCCACAAGCTAGTTAAGCTAGCCTCTCTTGCACCAGACTCCACACTTATCCCAAGCATTCTGCAATCATTGTACGGTTTCATCTTCTGAACAAGCACTGCTAACATAGATACTGCCGTCCTAGTACTGCAGAAAGAGAGACTGAGGCTGAGGGCTTCTGCTCAGCACAGCTGGAATTCAAATAGCTGGCCCTGATTCTGTCTTATGGTTTGTGTTCTCCAACTTTAAATATACATTTGTCTTTATTATTCTTAATTATGTATGTGTGTCTGTGTGTGAGAGGGCATGTGAGCATGCATGTAGTGTGTGCATATATGTGTGTATATGAGGATGTATGTGTGCATCAGGGTGTGTCCGTGTGTTCTGTATGAGGGTATGTGAGTAAAGGTATGTCTGTGTGTGTCTGTGTGAGGGTGTATGCATAAGGGTATGTCTATGTGTATGTGTATGTGTGTGTGTGTGTGTGTGTGTGTATGAAGGTATATGTATATGTGTGTGCATATGAGTGTGCATTTGAGTGAGTGTATGAGTATGTATGTATGTATGTGTATGAAGGTGTGTGTATGAGGGTATGTGTGTATGACAGTGTATGAATAAGGGAGTTTTGTGTGAAAAATGTGTATGTGTGTCAGAGAATGTGTATGTGTACATGTATAAGGGTGTGTGTTGTGTGTATGTGTTTTGTGTATGAGGGTGTATGTCTAAGGGGATATTGTGTGAAAATGTGTATGTGTATGAGGATACGTGTATATGTGCATGTATAAGGGGGTTGTGTATGCATGTGTGTATCTGTGTGTCTGTGTGTGTGTGTGTGTGTGTTTCATCTTCAGGTTCCTCTTTTTCTCTTTCCTAGTCTCTTCCTCCTTCAGCTAAGCTTCCTAATCAATTGATTTTTTTTAAATAATCTCTTTCTCATGAAATAAAAACGTAAATGGTTACCAATATTTCTGTTCCTAAAATGAATTAGCTATTTTAATTCCTGATAAATTGAAGTTTTCTGATTTGTTCCGAAAGTCAAAGATCTTATAGAAATATCCCGGAATGATTTATCATGTACATGCAGAGGCGTCACTATAGTGTGGTGTGTGGGCTTTGGATCTGAGCAGATGGTGTTACATTGCAGCGGCTGCTGGGAGCTCCGAGCCTAGGGCTTAGTTAGCAAACTTCACCATTAACGGATCAGTGTGCACCATAGCACCTGGCTTTTTATGCGAGTGTGGGAGATGGAACTCAGATCCTTGTCCTTGTGTGCCAAGAATAAGGCACTTTACCAGCTAAACCATCTTCCCACCCTAAAGAAGGTTAATCTCCATCACACCCTTGAGGAGATTTAGAATCACCATGGCAACACATCCCTGGGTATAACTAGGAAGGTTTGCAAAGAGGTTTAATTGAGGAGGAAAGACCCAGTCTACATGTGGACAGTATTGTTCCATGGACCAGGGTCCTGGACTGAAGGAGGAGAAAGTGAGTGCGTACCACTCCACTTTGCTGCTTCCCAACCTCAGGACGCTGCTGCCTGGCTCCTGCCACCCCAGCACAAACTGGATCCCTTCTTTAACTATGAACCACCTGACCTCTCCTTCCTCATGCAGCTTCTTGTCAGGGGTTTGCTCAGAGAAAAGCAACTAATCAGTGGGTTTACTCGATAGTTTAGGGTCTGGTGCAAAGGGTAAAATGAAATAGAATATGCCTAAGAGGTGGGCCTAGACTTTTAATCCCAATACTCAGGAGGCAGAGGCAGGCAGATCTCTGTGAGTTCAAGAGGCTGCCAGCCTGGTCTACATAGTGAGTTCCCAGACAACCAGATCTACATAGTGAGATCATGTGTCAAAAAATGGGGAGGGGACTGGAAAGACGGCTCAGTGGTTAAGAGCAGTGGCTGTTCTTCTTGAGAACCAACATCCATGTGGCAGCTCACAGCTCTCTGTAACTTCAACTCCACGAGATCCAACACAGATATACATACAGGAAAAACAACAATTCACTTAAAAATAAAAGTCAATGAGCCATTTTTTTCTAAAGATTTATTTATTATTATATGTAAGTACACTGTAGCTGTCTTCAGACACACCAGAAGAGGGCGTCAGACCTCATTATGGATGGTTGTGAGCCACCATGTGGTTGCTGGGATTATGAACTCAGGATCTTCAGAAGAGCAGTCAGTGCTCTTAACTGCTGAGCCATCTCTCCAGCCCCTAAATAAGCCATTTTAAAAGGGGAGAGGCATCTGAAGAGAGCTGTCAGAGTAAGAAGCAGCATTTGTAGAATGCTGTTTGAGAATCAGCAAGTACAGTAAGTACCTTATGCCATTATCTGACTAGTCCTCAGAAGGGAGCTAAGCCCTGGCATGATTCCCATTTTACAGATGACAGAACTAGATAGAGTAAGATTTAGTAACTGGCTAGGGCCATCAGGTCAAGAGTGACTATGCAGTACAGCTTCGGAGTGTAGCCTCAAAGAACCACTCCCAGCACAGAAGCCAAACTCTATAAAGACATATTTCTTTCACCTCTATAAATGCTTTAAGAGATTTGTAATAAGACAGAGTAATGGCTGACGCCGTTACTTGCCGTGGTGAATTTAATTTTCAACTTTTAAAGTCATAAATTTTGTTCAGAACGCTGTATCGGAACACCAGGGAAGTGAACAATGACCCACTTCACACTGAGGAGCTTTAAATAAGGTCTGTTTTAAATAGCATGCCCTAGAGTAGTTGCCACAAAAATTGCTAACAGTTTGTCAAGTGAGCTATGGGGGGTGGGGAGGGGGCGGGCGCGCATCTCACCTACCAGGTGTCCCTTTGACATTTGGTAACTAGGCTATGGCCAATACCTTTGTCTTCAGTAACAAATAATGGTCTGTGACCTCGACTGTGGACCATGAAAGTACTCCAAATCCAGGTTAGACATGTTTCTAGGAAGTATTTAGGCATTTAAGACCTCCTTTGTCATTTGATTTTTATCATGTTAATCTCACAAATGAAAGGAAAGAAAAGGGTAAGAAGAGAGGAGAGGAAAGAACCAAGGAAGGAGAGGAAAGGTAAGAGAGCAAGGGGGAGGGAGAAGGGAGGGGGAGGGAGGGGGGGAGAGAGAGAGAGAGAATAATCAGAAGGAAAAGGGAGAAAAAGGCTTCCGGCTAAAGCAAAGGGTTAGAGCCACTAACATCAAGTTTCTAAAACACTACTGCTGTTAAAAACATTAATTGCCTTGGGCGATGGCATGTGCCCATAATCCCAGCCCTCAGACGGCAATAGGAAGATCTCAAGTTCAAGACCAGCCTGAGCTACAGAGCAAGACTCTGCCTCCAAGGCAGAGGCGGGGGAGGGATAAAAAAGAACCGAACCACCTTGAGGAGGGAAGAATTGTTCAACATTTGCTATAGATATCAAATCTCAGGGGTATACTCTGCAGTTCTCAGGATGAAAGAATAAACTGTTCTTGTTCTACAAATGACAACGGGAAACGAGTGGCTTTACTGGAAATAAAATGTGTGGCTGAAGTAGGAAACAGGGAGTCTGCAAGTTTATGGATGTGGAAAACCAAGCAAGCAGTATGACATAATGGCATACGTGGCGAGGCAGGGCTGTCCCCTGTAGGAATCGCCGGTTCTGGGCTTAGTTTCAGGCTACTACCTTAAATGACTATGTGGTTTAGGACAGATTAAGTAAACTCTTTGCTGCTTTGGTAAGCTGTCACCATGGTGGAAGTTGCACTCCCACAAATGAGATCACCCAGCTCCAGAGCAAGCTTGCCCTTCCAGGCAAGCCTGGAGATGGGACGGTTTTCAGATCTACCGGCTGGAGAAGAACGCGGAGCGAAAGCAATGCGCTGGACAGACTCTGTAATGACGTCATTGCCGATCATAAGACACTGACTGCTTCCGCTAGCCCCCAACTCGCCTCCCCCAACCCCGTCTGTGAAATGCTGTCTCTTAGATTTGAGCCACTTCTTTTTCCCTCGAACTAGATGGTCTTTAAAACGAAGACTTGAGCCGGAGAATACTTGTTCTAGCAGGAAGCCCTGGCTTTGATTCCCAGTACTGCATCGAAACCAGGCATAGCGAAGTGATACAGGTAATCCCAACACTCAGAGGCGTAGACAGGAGGTTCAACAGTTCAAAGTTGTCTCTGATTAAATGGCTTGCTGGAGGGCTAGCCTGGGCTGCCTGAGATTTTTGTCTCAAAAAAAACAGTCATTTTCCATGAAGTTTAAAAAAATTTTAATAATGCAGTAGAAATGATACATTCTCGATAGGCTATGTTGTTTAAATCTTGTTTTGCTTTGGTTTTATTTATCTGTTCGTTTTGTCGGTTTGGTTTTTTGAGGCGCAATCTTACTATACAATCCAGGCAGGCCTTGAACTTCTTGCATAACCCAAACAGGCTTCAAATTTGCAACCTTGCCTTCATCCTGCCGAGTACCCCAACCCATGTGCTTAAAGTTTCCATTTTTAAAGCAATTTGAACGAACTAGCAGTGAGCCACTGACGTTTCTACTTGACTTCACTTGCTATCTGTGTGCTTCAGGTGACTTAGGACTTACCACGCATCTCGGGCAGGGTAGTTTGCTCGGTGTTTAAGGGATAAAACAGACATAGACAGAGATTCCCTCGCTAATTGGTGTCTTCTCTCACAGCGATTCTTCATGGTCCAGAACGGTGATTCTCAATCTGTGCATGGAGACCACTTCCACAGGGGCCACACATCAGATATCATGCACATCAGATATTTAATTACAGTTCATAACAGCAGCAAAATTACAGTTATGAAATAGCAACAAAAATAATGTTATGGTTGGAAGTTACCACAACATGAGGGACTGTATTAAAAGGGTCCCAGCATTGGGAAGGTTGAGAAGCACTGGTTGGGAAAATTTGTTGTGTATGTTTGTGAGCATTAGGAAAGAATAGATAATAATTAGTTTTAAATATAACATATGTTGTAATAACTATTAATTATCTAATTATAGATAAATATAACCTAATTATAAATAAATTATTAAAAAATAGAGAGTCTTATAAGGCAGCAATAGAGCACTTGCCTAGCAGGTATGAGCACCTGGGTTCTGTTCCTAGTACCTCAGGGGTACAAAGAAAGCCAGGAATAGAATAGGTGTTCCGGTGAGGGACACAGCCTGTAGCTTTAATTTGAGATTGGGGATTATGTTGCTGTATCAATCCAGCTGACTATCAACTCATGATCCTCCTGCCTCAGCTGACCCAGTACTGAGATCATAGGCATGCAGCACTATGTCCTCCTCCTCAATTTTGCTTTCTTGACGAAAGTTGGGTCAAAATGTGGGGCAAAGAGTTGGCTCTGTGGGTAAGAGCAGTTGTTGCTCTTGCAAAGGATCTGGGTTCGATTCCCAGCACTCACATGGAGGCTCACCACAGCCTCAGGTACCAGGCACACATGTGGTGCACAAACAAAAACACAGGCAACACACTCAGACACACAAAATAAATCTAAATAAACTAATAAAAATGCTATCAGCCGTATTGAGTCATGCCTGTACTTTCAGCACTTTTGAGGCTGAGGCAGTAGGTTCACCATGAGTTGGAGGGTAACTTGGGTTACATAGTAACTTCCAGACCACCCTGACCTATACTGAGTGAGATCCTTTCCCTGAAATTATAAATTAAAATGTTAATTACAGTGAGATTCAACCTCAGGAAGAGAAAGCAACTAAACCTTATCACAATTGTATTTTCATTTGAATAGGCTTGTTGTTGGCTCAACAATGAAGCTTCAGAAAAGAGAGCTGTAGATAACTGGAGTATTTTTAGCTTGTCAACTCCAATGCTTCCCACAGTTCTAAGTCAAAAGAAGAGGAAAGGTTTTCCAAAGGTTAAAGTCATGCCCTGGCATCTTGCATCTCAGTTCTGAGGAACAGCTTGATTTGATGACATCACACACACACACACACACACACACACACACACACACACAATCGTGTTCCTCACATCACATCAACCCTGGCTCCAGAGCCTTTGGCTGCAGCCCAAAGGAGCCTGCATTTATTCACCTGTGTGACTAAGCTCTCATTTTAAACCATAGACCACAGTCTTATCCATATATTTATTTCAAACTATTTACCAGCTCACTCTTTCAGTTATTTTGCGGTGGGGGCCCTGAGCATGTCGGGAAGTGCTCAACCACTGGGCTGTACTCAGTGAATAGCATTGGCTTCTTCTCTGTGAATAATGCATGAGGTGGTAAAATCCCTGAGCCAGTTTCTCATCCCCATTAAGAACAATGAAAACGTGTGTACCAGCCTTCACCAGACACCTTTCCAATCAGAGTAAGAGAGGCCTGGAATCAATCCTCCAGTACATCTCCCCTGAAAACCATCATCTTGCCTGCCTTGTATGGTTCATCTTTTGCTTGATTCTAGTCTCTGGTGTTAAATTAGAAGCTCTATGAGAACAATGTGTTCATTCCATCTTGGATCCAGGGTCAATTTTCAATGTCTTATACACAGTTCATAGTCAATGAACTCCATTGTCTATTTCCCCACCCCCCCCCCCCCCCCCCCCCCCTCTCTCTCTCTCTCTCTCTCTCTCTCTCTCTCTCTCTCCCTCTCCCTCTCTCTTTCTCGCTCACTCATGCTTTCTTCTTTTTTTGTTTTTCAAAACAGGGTTTCTTTGTAAAGACCTGGCTGTCCTGAAACTCGCTCTGTAGACCAGGCTGGCCTTGAACTGAGAGATCTGCCTGGTCTGCTTCCCGAGTACCAGGATTAAAAGAGTATATCATCACCAGCTGCTTTTCTTCTCTTCTTTAAGTGTGTGCATACACACATGAATTCATATATGTGTGTGTGTGTGTTAGTGTACGTATCTTTGTTCATGTTTGTGTGTGTGTTCCTGTGGGTTAGTGTGTCTGCATGTGTTTGTATGTATTCCTGTGTGTGTAGTGTGTGTGTGTGTGTGTGTGTGTGTGTGTGTATTTTCTCACCTATGCAGATGCACATAGAGGAAGGAAGTGTAGGCCAGGTGCTTTCCTCCGTCCCTCTCCACCTTATTCTTTGAAACAGGGTCTCTCCCTGAACCCAGAGCTTGCTGTTTAGGTTCAACTGACTGGCTAGCGAGTCCCTGGAACCCCCCATCTCTATGCCCCCCAGTGCCAGTGTTACAGATCCTCTCTGCCTCATCTGCTTTATACAGTTACTGGGAATCTGGACTGGGAATTTCGGGTCTTCATCCTTGTGCAGCACTCATTTTACCCACTCAGCCATTTCCCTAATGGAGCTTCCTCATTCCTTAGAAATAATTGTCCTCACAGCCAAGGCCATGGAGTCAGCCTTGGCGTTCCTCAGAGGGAGAATGGGAATGTTTAATCCATCTCTGTCTGCTCCCCAGAATTAAACTTTGGTGTCTTCCGCACAGTATGCAGCCAGTAGGTTTCTACTGGTTTCCTTTCCTTGTCTGATGGTGGTGGCGGCTCTCATGTCGCAATGCTGGGGACTGAGCACACAGCACCCCCTCACTGTACAAGTATTTTACCTCTCGGCCACACTCCACTCCTTTAAGGATTATTCTCACTGGGCTGAAGAGATGTCTCAGCTGCTCTTGTAAAGAGTCCTAGTTTGTTTCCCAGCACATAAGTCAGGTATTTCACAAAGCCCTGTCATGCCAGCTCCAGGGAATCTGAGGCCACCTGCATGGCCACATGAGGCAGCCTAGTCAGGGAACAGGACCCACAGGCAGGCAACAGAGTCAGAAACAGCCCCACCCCAATTGTTGCGGGATCCACATGAAGACCGAGCTGCACCTCTACTACATGTGTGCGGGAGACCCTTGTCCAGCCCCTGCATGCTCTCCAGTTAGTGGTTCAGTCTCTGGGAGTCCCAAGGGTCCAGATTAGTTGACCCTGTTATTATTCTTGTGGAGTCTCTATCCCCTCCTCCACCCTTAATCCCTCCCCCCAACTCTTCCACAAGGCTGCTGGACACTACTTAGACTTTCCACAAGAAGATATGTTTCCAGTTGTGTCAAGGACGGCAGAGGTAGAGCTTTCTACCACGTATGTAGTGAAAGACTGCCAGAAAAGTCCAGGAATGCCGGAAGTGGTAGGTGACTGACTCACTGCTTGTTCATGGCCGCTGTTCTGAGTCACTCTCCACCAAACCCTTCAGGATAGTAGTAAGAAAAAGTCCAAGAAGAGAAGCATGAGAACCCCAAGGGAATTTCCAAACAATCCATGGCTGGTTTTTCTTCCATCGCTCACTTCCTCTGGGCCTGGCCATGCCTCGCAGCTTCCAGGCCCAGTTAATACCATTCTTACCTTCTAACTCCATCCAACTCTCTTCTCATTCTCAAGGTTGAAGCAACAATTTTACTTAAAACAAATAATAAGCCAAGTGTGGTGGCACGCACCTTTAATCCCAACACTCAGGAGGCAGAGGCAGGCAGATCTCTGAGTTCGAGGTGAGTTTGGTCTACAGAGCAAATTTCAGGACAGCCAGGGCTACACAGAGAAACCTGGTCTCCAAAAACCAAAATAAATAATAAGGTAAAATAAATAAAAATACAAAAGGAGCTCTTGCTATTGGCAAAATCAGTCTCTTCCTTCTTGGGTACCATGAGCCTTTACAATAGACTAACGTTCACTGCCCACCTTCATTCCCTAATCCAATGCCATTAAAGAGGTTCTGCCTCATGTTCATTCTAAATGATTGGCCATGGGCCTTGGATGGCAGAGCTTCTGAAGGTCTTGGGCTCCAAGGTGGGATGGATAAATGGTGCTCAAGGCATGGGCGTAGCTACCTAGTAATTGCTGTGTCCCTCAACTCACAGGAAATTCTTTGAACCGTCAGACTCTCTGGACAGGCTGGAGGAAAAGAGCCATACACGTTAGCACTTCCTGGTAGATGCAACTGGCTATGTCATAGTATGTGGTATCCCGGCAACTGTGTTCCAAAATTCTTTGGTCTCTATTGAATACGGGGTGAGCGTAGACTAGACAAGTTCTACAACAGAGGTGGTATCCTGGGGCAGTTTAGCTCTGAGTTAGCTAAGATATTGTTCTGTTTTGTTCAGAAGTAACAGTTTGGAGCTCTCTCTTTTGGTCCTAATTAAAAATGGACTAACTGTTCACTGTCTTCATTCCTCTGTACAGTCTCCAAATCGCCCCATTATTGTTCATCTCTTCTTCTGGAAACAATGTTACTTAATGCTGATGGCTACCTACTGATGTACCCTTACCAAGCTGATAAACTTAATGCTGATGGCTACCTACTGATGTACCCTTACCAAGCTGATAAACGACAAGAGCTGAAAAGTGATCTTGATTTACTATGTAATCACAGAAATATGAAATATTTAAGAAATAATCCTCATTTCTTGGGGGAAGTTAATGGTACAAAAGTGTTCCACGTTACAAAATTGGTGTACGTCTAAGTAAACTCAGAACATTCTTTCCCATGACAACACTTGTAACTTACTGTTAACTTCTGTGTAGTCTGCAGACGTGACGGAGGCCCCACTGACAATACCATAGTCACGACTGCCACTACCAATATCCCCGTGGCCTCTGCTGAGACTCTTAAGCTTGCCACAGAAGGAGGTGTCGGGTTCCATTGGCCCCATCTACAGCACAGCTCCTGCCTGTGAGGCTTGGGAAGCGGCTTGGAAGAGGCAAGGGGAAGGACGGCAAGAGTCAGCAGACCAGGAGCTCTGCTGTGAGACGGCGGCGTCTCCTAGAAAGGACGAGGCAGCTTGACCCATGGTGCATGAGCAGTGAGTAAATCTGCCTAAACAAAATCTGAAGAAGTACAGAAGCAATGGACAAGCTAACAGGGGTGGGGTTGAGGGGTGGAATCTCATTGGGCGCCACCCATAGACCAAGAACCACAGGCAACTAAGAAATCCTGAGAGCAGGAGAAATAGTCTTACCCCGGGGATGAGCCCCTAATTGGTTATACAATATCAAGTGATCAGTCTTGAAATCAAATAATCAGCTACTTATAAGTAACACTAAACAGCCTAGGCAGGTTGTGTGGTGTGTGTGTGTGTGTGTGTGTGTGTGTGTGTGTGTGTAAAACACTGAAAGAAGCCACGATCACAAGAAAGAAGGGGAGTATACCTAAGGGATTGGAGGAAGGAAAGGGAAGGGAGAATACGATGTACTTATACTTAAATTTGATTTCTATATCAATAATAGCAATTTTGAAAAAGATCATCCCTGGGGCTGGAGAGATGGTTCGATGCTTGTTCTTCCAGAAGACCTGAGTTCGGTTCCTGGAACCCTTGTCGGTAGCTCTCAATCAACTGTAGCTCTACCCCTACAGAATGAGGTGCCTTCCTCTGGCCTCCTCAGGCATACACACAGAGACATACACACATATATAGCACACACCTCTAATCCCAGCACCTGGGAGGCAGAGGCAGGTGGATGTCTGTGAGTTCAAGGCCAGCCTTGTCTACCCAGAGAAAGCCCAAGTCTCCACTTTGAAATCTACCACTTAGTCATATCACTAGTACAGCCACAAAGGCCACAAGACCAAAAGGAGAAAACCCAGCAGGCAGAAAAATGTCTCTGCTGCCTGGCCTGTGGCGTCATTGCAAAAAGACTCTTTGGTGAAAGTGGGGACCTGGTTACCCTGTCCTGTGTCTTTTTGTTTTGGAGACTTTACCATTATGTGTAGGCGTGTGTGTGTCTGTATGTGAGTATGTGCATGTGAGTGCATGCACCCACAGAAACTGGAGGTCTCAGAGCCCCCGTACCTGGATTTACAGATTGTTGTAAGCCATCTCACATAGGTGTCTATAAGAGCAACAAGTACTCATAGCTGCTGAGTCATCTCTCCAGCCCCCATTGGTGCTTCTTAAATACCGAGATGAGTGTATGATAAAAAGAAGGTTCTCAAGTACACACTGTTGGATGTGTGTGTGGAATGACGGCTGCCGCACAGACGAATAAGCAAATGACCAGCCTTGCTCTGTCCAGCCACCTTCAACTAGCCTGTGGGTATAAAACAAACAAACACCCCAAATGGCTACAGTTTCAGAAGGTTTGATAGTTTCGACACAGGAAGTGTAAACCAACCGAAGACTTTTTGAAGTGGTGCTCGACTTGAAAGTTGTTTTCTTCCTGTTAGGTTAACGACTGTATGACTCCCTAAGAACAGAGCAAAGAAATTCCTGGGTACTAGCAGGCAGCCACAGAAATCAATGTCCTTGGAAAGCAGCTTTTTCTCCTGCCCTGAGCCTGGGATCTGTGCAATATCAAACCAAAATTGGAGTAGGCAAGCTAATAGATACAGCTCATGAAGACTTTGCCTCCAGTCTGGGTGGTTATTGTGACTACAGGTTATTGATCAACCCTAATAAGTGACTCTCCTGCTCACGACTCAGCTCCAGGGTAGAGAATATGCTGCATAGCAAACGCAAGGACCTAGAGCTGATCCCTAGTATTGGGGTGGGAGGGGTTACTGTGTGGGGTAAGTTAGCAAGAAAAATGGGGATGAAATCTGAGGTTAGGAACGAAATAATGAAAGCTGAGTGTGGCAGGGAACGTCTGCAATCCCGGTGCTTGGAAGGCTAAGACAAGAGGCTTCAGAGTTTAAGGCTAGCCTGGAGTACATAGTGAGATCCTGGAGAGAGGGGAGAGAGAGAGAGAGAGACAGACAGAGAGACAGAGAGAGAGAGGCAGGCTAGCTGTGAAACCCCACCCAAATTTTGATTTACAGTGTTAAACTAAGTTTTTTTCCTTCTCAGTTATTTCTGGTATGGTAAATAAATCAAACTAATTGACATAGGATAAAAGTTGTATTGGCATATAATCTATATACTGTAAGCTTCAGGTATTCTGTGCGTAGTTCAGTGGTTTCGGTAGAGTGGTCATTTTGCAAACATCGCTGCAATTCAGGATTTTTGTCTGGAGGTTTTGTCTTTATTTTTTTTGTTTGTTTGGTTTTGTTGGGTTGAGTTTTTTTTTCTGTTAGTTTATTGGATTGTTTTGTAATTGTTGTTTGTTTTTTAAAGACAGGACCTCATGGGCTCTTTTTGAGATTCGACTCTGTGTGTGTGTGTGTGTGTGTGTGTGTGTGTGTGTGTGTGAGAGAGAGAGAGAGAGAGATTCATTTCTTTATATTGCTGAATAATATGCCATTAAATAAAGCCACACCATGTTTAACTAATTAGCAAGCATTAAGATTATGTCCCCTTTCTAGCTATTATATATAGTGACTTTTATAAACATTCCATACAGCATACGTTTTCATGTTTCTTGTGGTAGGAGTATCTAGTAATGAATTTCTGGGTCATATGCTAAATTCATGTTTAACTTTTTTTAAGGAACAGGCTCACAGAAGCCAGTGCTCCACTGAGGACTACAATCCCAGCCTTTGGGGTTCGGTTAGGTTGGTTTGTTGGTTTGTGTTCTTTAGAAGTGATCTTGCTGTATAGTTTAGGCTGACTTGGAATTCTGTGTATTCCAGGCTAGCCCCAAATTCTAAACTCTCCTCCCTTAGTTTCCTAAGTACCAGGGTCACAGGCATGACCAGCAGTTCTCAACCTGTGGGTCGAGACCCCTCTCGGGGTCACATATCAGATATCCTGCACATTAGAAATTTACATGGCAATTCATAACAGTAACAAAATTGCAGCTATGAAATAGCAACGAAAATAATCTTATAGTTGGTGAGGAACTGTGTTAAAGAGCCACAGCATCAGGAAGGTTGAGAAGCACTGCACACTAGCCAGTTAATAATGAACTTTTAAAGATCTGACACCCAGGGAAGAGCCTACTCCTGATGCTTTGCTTAAATGGACATGTTGTCAGACTGCCTTCTAAATATTTATATTGATCCACATAGATGATTGGTGTTTGAAATCTCTGTGAGTGAAACTCCTTTTTGTAATGGGCAGCAGTTAATGTAGAGACTTGTAACTAGTTATAGTTCAGAGCATGGTGACTATCCCTCTTCCTCACCCCCACCCCTACCCACCATCACCACTACCCACCCCACCCACACCACTCCCCACCCTGGTGCGCGCATGTGCGTGCGCGCACGCGCGCGCGCGCGCGCGCGCACACACACACACACACACACACACACACACACACACACACCTCCAAGGCTCAGGATAGGGAAGAGGTAAAGGAAAGAATGCAAGAGCCAGAGGACGGGAGGAATGTTCTAACATGCTGTCTCCTGGACATAGCGTAGCTGTCGCACTCAGTACTCAGGAGCAGCTGCGGCTACTACCAACAGACAACCTGCAGAAGAGCAAGCCAGTCAGCATTCCTGTGAGCACGGGATCTACGCTCCTGAGGCCCCACCTCTGACTGAGGAGCTGTTGGCCACTGAAGGCTGCCGAAGGAAGGGGTGTGGCCCTGTAGGCTGCTGATGCTCCAGGGGATGGCCACAAGCCTATGCCTATGTCTGTGAAGGCATTAATTAGGCTAGATGGGCTATGAAAGGAGGAGGAGTTGAGGGAGGAGGAGGACCTGAAAGGTGGGAGGAGGAAATATTAGGGGACCCTGAGGAGGGTGAGAAGGATTTGATCAAGGTCAATGAATAAGTACAAAATATTCTAAGTAAATAAACAAATAAATGCCTCCACAAACTGTTAGCTGGCCAATGCAAAGTGGCTGTAGCGTTTTGCTTTCCTGCAGAGGTATGTGTACTCAGTGTGCTTATACTATGGGGGAATCACAGCCATTCATTCCGTTGAGGTTTGGTGAACGAATGATTTTTCCGTATGAGTTTGAATTTGCGTGTCCTATGTCAAGGTCATATCTTTTCATGTGTCTATTTTTTTCTTTTTTTTTTTTTTTTGGTCTTAGTATCACTGAGTTGTGGTGGGCTTTCTTTTTTTTTTTATTCTGGATATAAGTCTTTAACCATATATGTGAATAGCAAATATCTTCTTTTTGATGTTTTTATTACATTTATTTATTTATGGTATGTGATACATACACTAGCCACAGGTTAGAGGATAACTCACAAGAACTGGTTCTCTCCTTCTATCATGTGCATCCTGGGGCTTGAACTTAGGTCCTTATCCTTGGTAGCAAGTGCCTTTATCCACTGAGCCATCTCACAAGCCAGTGGGTACTTTTTTCTGTAGAGTGTATTTTCTTCCTTTTTTTTTTAAGATTATTTTCTGTGTGAGTACACACCGTAACTGTACAGATGGCTGTAAACCTTCATCTGGTTATTAGGAATCGACTATTTAGGATCTCTGCTCGCTCCAGTCAACCTCACTTGCTCTGGCCCAAAGATTTATTTATTATTATAAATAAGTACACTGTAGCTGTCTTCAGACACACCAGAAGAGGGCATCAGATCTCATTACAGGTGGTTGTGAGCCACCATGTGGTTGCTGGGATTTGAACTCAGGACTTTTGGAAGAGCAGTCGGTGCTCTTATCTGCTAAGCCATTTCACTAGCCCCTGTATTTTCTTTTCTTTAACAGTACCTTTTTGAGCTGGAGAGATGGCTCAGTGGTTAAGAGCATTGACTGCTCTTCCAGAGGTCCTGAGTTCAATTCCCAGCAACCACATGGTGGCTCACAACCATCTGTAATGGGATCCAATACCCTCTTCTGGTGTGTCCTGAGACAGCTACAATATACTCACATATAATAAATAGTAAATATATTTTTTAAAAGTACCTTTTTAAAGAGCAAATGCTTTAAAATTTGATGTGATCCTATTTATCAGTCATTTCTTTTATGGGTTGTTCCTTTTGGGTTACGTTTATTTTTTCCTTCAGTCCTTTGCTTGTACATCTTAATAGACCTTCACCTACCTTTTAAGTATATTACATTCATATTTATGCTCATTAGCTAAACAAGCATCTCACTGCAAAGTGTTTGTGTGATGGCCTCCTTCTTTTGTAAAACTCCATGTTGCACTGCTGGTTTTTTTAAGTGAATCCATCTGATGAGATCTGTAAATAGCCTGACGCGCTGAAAGCCAAATAACAGTTATTGATCAAGGATGTGCCATCAGCCAGGCATTGCTTTAAGCTCTCTCCTGGTATTAATTCATTTTATATGAAGGGTCCCACGTGGCAGGTGCTGTGATTATCGGCACCCTGAGGTAAGGGAGCAAACAGTTACCCAGGAAGTGGTAGAACTAGGATTTGAGCTCTGGCAATCTAGCTCAAAGGATGCAGTCCTAGCCACCATGATGTGCTACCTCTGAGCAATGTCCCCTAAGGACTGCCAGCAAAGATCAGTCACCACGGGGTACACAGCAGAGGTCTAGTTCAGAGTCACTCCAGCCACTGTCTGAATACCAGAGGTTCCAGTTTCTGTTGCATCAACTTCCCCTTGGGCCCCTCCCTCTCGTCCTCTCAGGCAGTCACGGCTGAGGAAGCTCACAGCACACTGTCAACTAGACATGTCATATTTTCACTGTCACTTGAGTTCTGAAACAGCAAATCAGGCCACTTGCATGGCCACAGGCTGGGACCTCCATGAACTATGGCCACAGCCCCAGGATAGGACTTTCCTTCCAGGGGCCTAGCTGTTCAATAATTCCGTGGTTCCCTGGGATGTCTCTATCTTTCTAGCACACTCCTGTTCTGCTTAAGAGACCTCTGAACAATCTATTACTTGCAACAAACCACCATTACTACAGGAAGTGTGGCTGAGGCTCACTCTGTGTCCAAACACAGACTCTCCCGGGCACAATTTCAGGACCCTTCAGACCTCACTAAACCTTCCCCACGAGTACTGGTGGCTCTCGCTCAAGGCCATCCCCAGGACAATTTACCTTATCTGACACCCTAACCTGTGCTAAGGAGAGAGCTGAAGGGAACTCAGTCCCTCCTCTCCCGCTCAGGTGGCAAGGGTGTACTGTAACCAGGGTTTTTTGATGACAAGGGCACTCTTGTCTTCCTAACCTGGGCCGGTTTCAACAGTGCCATTTCAGGTTAGCCAAGAGAGAGGAAGGAATTTTTCTGGGTAATGGGATCCTTGTTGTGCTTCTGTGATTCACTTCCCCTTAGCTGAGAGCAAAGAGCCACTGCTAGATCCCAACAGTGACAACAGGAATTCCAAAGGGTGACTTCAGAACACTAAGCAGCTGAGAAAGTGACGCCAGGCACCAGCGCCAGCAGCTAGTGTGGCAAGGAGTTTTGGTTTGAGAGAAGAGGCACGAACAGACTGATGTCGGAGCCTTCTCTCCAGGTTCTGGCTCACTGCAGGCGATCTGTGAGCCTGTCCAGTCTGAGAAGGGACCCACAGATGACAGCTGCCTTGAGGTGGGAAGTTCGTTTGTGAGATGATAAACACACTAACTCCCCTGTGTTCGTTGCTTTAGCTTTTACCAAAGGCGGTGGCTCTACAGTTCTTTCTCGCGTTTCTCTCTCACACACAAATGACTGTCAAGTGGATCGTACTTAACAGAGATGTTTCTCAGTTATTGTTTTGAAAGTACTTGAGTCAGCAGATACATACTTAGCACCTGCTTTCTACTAAAAAATCATGAGCTAGACTAGAGGAAATTCTCTGGTAGCTGCGACTTGGATTACACAGCAAATAGTTTCAAGCAACCGAAAACCAGTCTGAACCTTCAGAGTATTCAGAAATCTGTTCCTCTTTGAACTGTTGCTTGCCAAGCAAAGCAGGGTGTTTGTTTAGTTATTCTAATACCTTTACTGTTTCCATCAAACGTCATTGGCTCATCAGAATGTCAAGTTCATCAGGGACCTCGCAATCAGACACCTTCATAGCTGTGGTGAATTCAGAAGTCACTCTCAACAATGACGGCACTAAGAAATACAAATGTGGAGTCTGAGTCCCACTAGGTCTCAGTAGTTAGGAGCAAACATAGCTCTTGGAGAAGGCCAGAGTTTGGTTCCCAGCATCCATATCTGCCAGCTCACAACCAAGGTAGTTCCAGATCTAGAGACCCAGTGCCCACCTGTACTTATATTCACAAATACACATATGGATACACTTCGTTGAAAATAATAAAAAAAAATCAACCTTTTTTTTAAAAAAATAAAAGGAATCTAAACATGGACTGATTTTTTAAAAAACTCACAGAAGTAAATTATAATAAAATCATAGTAGCTAGCATTCTTTGATTCTGACTGTGGGCAAAGCAGTGTGCAAATAATTATCAATAGGATGTTTTATTTAGTATTCACATGCTCATCCGATGAATTCTATTCTTGTTCTCCATACCATACTCCCCGCAGATGTCCTTGACAAACGAACATTTATTGATATCTAACTTTGATCCTTCAAATCCATAGCTAACAGATAGACTACCACAGCTGAGTTCCTGCTACTCCTCTCCATGTCTTGGTCACTTTTCTATTACTGGGCAATGTATTAAAGAGTGGATTTAATTGAGGTGACACTTTCAGAGGGTTAGAGTCCACAATGACAGAGCAAAGGCACAGCCGCAGGAACTGCTGAGAGCACACATCTCAAGCTGCAAGCAAGAGGCAGAGAGTGCTCAAAGCCTGGTCCCACCTCTTCCAAGACCAAACCTCCTAGTCCTTCCCAAACAGTGTCATCAAGTGGGGACCCAATATTCAAACATATAAACCTATGGAGACCATTCACATCCGAACATCATAGTCTCATTCATAGTAAATGACTTGCTTACAGAGCTGGAAGAATGTATGACTGGCATCAGTTGCAACAGTGATGGGCTACATAGTTATCACCTTCATGAGGGACTAGTCCGGCTAAGCAACATCTGTAACTGTGGTGTGTTAGCCATAGTGAACTTGAGCCAGACTTATATCTCCTGTATATGTATTTCCCCTGGTGCCATAGTGCCTCTGATGCTTGCTCAGACAAAGACCAGGTAGAAAGAGAGAAAGATTTCAGATTCAAAACCCTGGGGCAGCCGCAACAAGACTGGTGCGTTGTGCAGACTTGACACCAGAGGTGGCTGAGATACAAGAATCCAACTCTCCCTGTTTATGAGATGTGTGGTTCTTGTTCTTATTTCATTTCTTTTTTCCTATAAAGACTTTTATTTATTTTTATTTATATGAGTACACTGCAGCTGTCTTCAGACACACTCCAGAAGGGTGAGCCACCCGTGTGGTTGCTGGGGATTGAACTCAGGACCTCTGGAAGAGCAGTGAGTGCTCTTAACTTCTGAGCCATCTCTCCAGCCCTTATTTTGTTTCTTAAGAAACACCTTTCCTCCCAGCATTTGGGAGGCAGAGGCAGGCAGATTTCTGAGTTCGAGGCCAGCCTGGTCTACAGAGTGAGTTCCAGGACAGCCAGGGCTACACAGAGAAACCCTGTCTTGAAAAACTAAAAAAAAAAAAAAAAAAAAAAAAAAGAAAAAAAAGAAAAAAGAAAAAAGAAAAACTAAAAAAGAAACATCTCTCCCATGTGTCCCAAGCTGAATGCTGGGAGTACAGATAGCTATGTGGTACCACGCTCAACTTTGCTACCCCTCCCCTTATTTTAGGCAAAGAAACTCAAAGTTAGGAAAGTAGTGTGAAAGGGCTAGAGAAATGGCTCAGTGGATAAGAGCGCCGACTGCTCTTGAGTTCAATTCCCAGCAACCACATGGTGGCTCACAACCATCCTTAAGGGGATTTAGCGTACCTGAAGACAGCTACAGTATACTCATATACATAAAACAAGTAAGTAAATCTTAAAAAAAAAAAAAAAAAAGTGTGGGAAAAATATAGTAATTGAAAAAAAAGAAGGTAGTGTGAGTTCTCACAGGGAATTATACAGTCTCCTTTTGAGCTTAGCTTTCTAGAATCTAAATATCTGATATAAAGATTTACTAATCTATGTATAAACAGTATAATATATACTACATGTGATATAATATATAAAAATGTATATACAACACACACATGACTGATCACATACCCCTAGTGGAGGTTAGGGGACAACTGTTTGAAGCTGGTTCTGTCCTCCTTCCATCAAGGAGAAACTGAGGCTACAACCCAAGTCTTCAGGCAAGTGCCACCCCACCAAGCTCCCGTGCCAGTGGGGATGCCAAAGCCCTACAACTTTTTTTTCTTAAATTCGGGTAACCAAAAGTAATTAATTTGGCCACTTTTAAGAGAACTGTTGGGTATGGCATTAAGTACATTCACCTGTTCTACAAAGACTGCCACCCTTTGTCTCTGTGCTTGTTGAAGAACATTTCATTTATGAAGCAATTGTGACTGTGCAAATCTCCAGCGTGGAGAGAGGGGATTCTTATCTGTCCTCTTAAGCTAACTACCTGGAGAGCAGCAGGAGGTTGGGGTGGCTCCCAGCTTGGGTAATATAGCTACATGCAGGCAGGCATGTAATAAACAGATAAACTTTGCTGCCCAAAGAGATTTTAAACATAACTTCCTTCCCTGGGCTACCAAGTTTTTTGTTTGTTTGTTTGTTTGTTTGTTTGTTTGTTTGTTTCGAGACAGGGTTTCTCTGTATAGCCCTGGCTGTCTGGAACTCACTCTGTAGACCAGGCTGGCCTCGAACTCAGAAATCCACCTGCCTCTGCTTCTACCTCCCAAGTGCTGGGACTAAAGGCGTGCGCCATCACCGCCCAACTTATTTCCCCTTTTTAAGCATTAAGGATGTAACAACCACTGTAGTGGCTATTCCTGGTTGTCAACGTGACTATATGTGAAATGAGCTACAATCCAAAATTAGAAGACTCACCTGTGGCCCTAATCTGGAGGCTGAGAAGATACAAGTTTCCAACCTGAATCTTGGCATGGAGATCTTAAGGTATAGTGGCTATGAATCCCAGAAGATTAAGATAGGGAGATCTATGAGTTCAAGATCATCTGGGATTAAAGGTGTGATGGCACACACCTTTAATCTGGGTCACACCTTTTGCTGGAGACCTATATAAGAACATTGGAAGAAGGAAGGCTCTCTCTGCTTCGCCTGCTTGCCTTGTGGGACTGAGCAACTGCTGGATCCTTGGACTTCCATTCACAGCTGCTGCCAACCATTGTTGGGAGTTGATTGTTGGGAGTTGGACTACAGACTGTAAATCATCAATAAATTCCTTTACTACATAGAGACTACCATAAGTTCTGTGACTCTAGAGAACCCTGACTAATACAACCACTAAAGAATTTGGATAAAGTCAGTTACAAGAGAAAAGGGGTGCTAGGGAAAAAAAGTTGTGGTTCTGAGGTCTGCTGCAAAGCAGGAAGGAAATGTATAAACACGATCGTGATGTACATGCCAGTCTGAAAAAAAGAAAAGCACAAGGGTGTAGTTCTCAAAGCAAAAAAGGAGGCAGGAGCATCCAGGGCAGCATCAGCCGGGGCAGCATCAGCGGGGGAAGCATCTGGGGCAGCAGCATCCGGGGCAGCATCAGCGGGGGCAGCATCAGCAGGGAAACATCTGGGGCATGTCTTGGATAATATGTATCTTTAGATGACTGGAAGTTTTGCTACTGTTAAAATTGTTGAAACTTGTTAGGTATGGCAGCACACTCCTTTGATCTCAGCATTTGGGAGGCAGAGGCAGGTGGATCTCTGTAAGTTCAAGGCCAACCTGGTCTACAAAGTGAGTCTGGAACATCCAGATCTATAACACAGAGAAACTCTGTCTCAAAAAAAAAAAAAAAATTACTAAAACTTTTATCACAACCCTACTGAGTAACTGGTTTCTTAACTATATTGTCTTAAACCAAAAGAGCCTACACGTGTGGGCAGGATCCTTTTTGAATCTGATAAGGTGTCTCCGAGAATCATCTTTTAGTAGGTAATTTTTCCTACTTAAACCATCCTTCCTTAGTCATCATATTATTTATTTCTCCAAAACCCCTGCCAGATAGAAAGAGCAGGAGTCTCTCTCCAGCTTCTGCCTCATCAACCCGAAAGCAGGTTTGTGAGGTGACCGCTTGTGGCGGCTTCATGTGGCGATGGTTAGGTGGTTAGTAACTAGCAATGTCCTGTCTGGGGTTGGGGGGATAGTTTCCTATTGTTGTGTATATTTTCTCCAC
>JADRCD010227917.1:0-15417 GCA_019843815.1 Montemys delectorum
CTTCTTGAAACAGAGGCCATTCAAGGCATATAGATTACCTTTCAAGGAAGTATTACCACCACACAGGGGAGAAACCACTGGAACTCAAGAGCTTCCCTTTCCACAAGCACGCTAAGGGTTACCATATGCTGTGGTTTGAATGAGAAATGTACCCCATGGGCTCATGTGTTTGAATGCTTGGTCCCCAGCCAGTGGCACTGTTTTGAGAGGTAATGGAACTTTTAGGAGGTGGAGCCTTGCTGGAGGAAACACATCATCAGGGCCGGGCTTTGAGGCTTTTATAGGCCAACCTTACTTCCTGTGTGTGAGTGAAATTGGATCTGTGTTTCCTGACTGCCAGGCCAGCCTCACTCTCCCACTGCCATGCCTCCTCACCATAACTCACAGTATCCCCTCTGGAACTGTAAGCCACAATAAAAATAAACCCTTTTCTCCCATAACTTGCTTTTTGTCAAGGTATCCCGTCACGGAAACACTGAAAACCAATATCCCACTTAAGAACTGCAATGGGGGACGGCTCTGAAACATTCCCACGAAGGGAAAGTGCTCAGGAGAGGAAGGGAGAGAGGGCTGTGGACGTTGGATATGAGGCAGCAGCTCTAGCTCTGGGAAATAACAGCAGTCGGTATTGTTGGAAGTGGGGGTAGATCCAGGCATCCCCAGCAAGGAAAACTGTGCGTCCAAGGTGAGGGTGGCTGCAGCAGAGGATTCATTTCTTTCTGATGGCCAGAGCTAAAGCAAGAGGGCTAGTGTGGAGCTGGTGGCCCTGGATTCCACCCTCAGCACATTGGGGGGAGGGGAAGTAGTAATCACTGGAGCCACACAGACACACCAAATCTCCTTTTCATTAATCCCTTGTCATGGTCTGTGGTGTTAGAGACTGAAGCCAGGGCCACGCACAGAAGGGAAGTGTTCTATCCCCGAGCCCCCGCTTCAGCCCCTCATTCTCTATCTGTAAACGTAAGAGTGTTGCGTTCAGTGATGGGGGGCGGGGGCGGGGCTGTGTTAAGGCTTGCCAGTGACCTGTAATAGCTCTTGCTTGGATCTCAGCTGAGGTAAAAGGATCGCTGCAGTTTGTAGTCAGCCTGGACCACAGAAATGGGGCATGCCAGCCTGGGCTACATAGTGAGGTCCTATATGTTCAATAAAATTAAAAAATAAAGAAGTAAGAGTATGTTTGTTAGCTGGAAAGAGTTAAATTGTTTAATGAAGATTTAGATGGGGGGGCAGACAACTAATTCTATATACAAGTAAGAATAAATATATATTTAAATATATATTTCTTATTAGGAATTAGGGGGTTGGTAGTGGCTCAGTGTGTAAAAGCAGTTGCCAGGAAAGCCTGATGGTCTGAGTTTGATCCTTCAGATCCCACAGGGAGGTGGATGGAGAGAACTGGTTCCGCAAAGACATCCTCTGATCTTCATATACATGCCATGCCATGCACATCTTCTATACACATATACACAAGGAAAATAAAATAATTGTGACCCACAGAGATGGCTCTGTGGGTCAGGTTGTCCAAGGTCCTCTCTCTCTCTCTCTCTCTCTCTCTCTCTCTCTCTCTCACACACACACACACACACACACACCATACACCATTAAAATAACACAGCACAGAGCATAATAAAAAAAACCACATGAACTTGTGATTTGGCAAACTCCACCACAGAACTGCATCTGAGAGCTATGTTTTGATGGGATATAGATTATTCTCAAGATTTTAATATTAATTCAAAGTTTACAATCATTATGTAAGAGATATGACTCATGGAAGAGAAATGATAAACTAAAAAGTCAATCTTGAGAAAAGCAACACTGAGCACGGGGTGTGCTTCCACACAGTCTTCCCCCGCATGCAGACAAGCCTTTCATGAAAACATAAAGATTGGGGTGGGGGCGGGCAACTGCAACTTGAAACTGGGCTCTGGGGGTGGGGTGGGGACAGCAGTTGGCTCTTGGTCTCTCTCCACACTCCACACTCAGGCCTCTTTTTCAGTTTACACTACCAGCGAGCGAATGTTATCACCGAGGGGCCAGGAAGGGCTAGCTCCCCTTCTGTGTATTTGCTTAAGATATGAAGGTTAAGCAGTCATTGTGCTCATAAAAGCCGGGCACTTTCAGGCCTATTTGAGGTCTCCGCTTACCTCCAAGTGACTAAGCCTGAAGCCAAAGACAGACAAGAACTAGGCTGATCAAAGGCTGGGCTGTCATTAAGTGAAAATGACGGAAGATGAAAGGCTGGCGGCCACTTCAAAGGTCCAGAAGTGAGCCCTGAGTGCATAGCAGGGTAGTGGGGTGCAGGCACAAACTGCAGCTTAATGGCTGGGGAGACATTCCTGCAGCCGCACATCTGTACTCTGACTATGCAAAACACAGTGTAACAGCCCGGAACCGGTGCCTGGATAGGAAAAGGAGAAGGGAAACATTGTTTCCATACTGGTTTTTTTTTTCTTCTTCTTCTTCTTTAAAAACAGTAAGATTCAAGGACATCTCTGGCATACACAATTCCACCTCAGCAGTTTTGTGTTGGCCTCACAGCATGCAACTCAAGCCGTGTCAACCCTAAGAGTGGGTGGCTATGGTCCTAAGTCTCCATTCCCAGCAGTCTGAGGAGGAGAGCTATGGGCATGTTGCCCTGGCCTGGGACTGGCCCTCAGCTTTTGCATTAGAGCTGGCACAGAGCCACCCCGTGAGAAACCTAGGCTCGCTGAGGCCTGCACGATACTTCCAATCCACCCCAGCCACTCCTGCCCGCCCTCGCATCGCAGCACCCAGGAGCTGCAGAAGCGGAAGTGTGATTGGACCCTTAAATCCTCACACTCTCTTCCCTAAGTCAGGCCCCCTGGACTGACTTCAATACTCAGACTATCTTAACTGCAGTCCTGGTCATCCTAAGGGCTTTGGGGGAGGTTGGCAGGAACTAAGGGAAGATGAGGTCCACAATGAGGATGCAGAGAGAGCAGAGAGCAACCCACTGTGCCTGGAGTGAGGACTCAACCCCAGGAAGCAGCCCGGAGTGTCTCTTTAGAGCTGTTAAGATTGGAGGAGGCTTGATCCATGCATGTTTATTTCGTGAGTCTTGTCATGTGAGGCAAGCGCTATCATTTGAGGGAAATGGAGACCAAAGTGGCTCAATAATGTACCCAGGGTTGCACACTCTGGATAAAGGAAAACCTGGAATGCCACTCAGGCCTGACTCAAAAGATCCAATTTGCATATCTTTGCCCCTCAGAGGGGTGTGACAGAGCATGCCCTTAGCAGGAGAGCAGAAGTTTGCCCCTAAATGGATCCTGCAGACCTAAGGTACAGAGACAAGCACACCTTTGCTTGCTGTGTGCCCTCTCTCCCTCACTTCCAAACTTGCCGCCATGAAACCCCTCTTACACTCCTATTTAAAAGCTGCCATTTAGCTGGGCATAGTGGTGCTCACCTTTAATGCCAGTATTTGAGGGGCAGAGGCAAGTGGATCTCTGAGAATTCAAAGGCAATCTGGACTACATAGTGAGTTCCAGGACAGCCCGGGGCCCCCGTCTCAATCCACACACCTCTAAAAGGGTACTTTGTGTGCAACCATAGGGAGCCAATGACAAGGTCTGAGCTGCAGTTAAGATGGTTGTGAGTCATGTGGGTGCTGTGAACTAAAAACCAGGTCCCGCTGCCTTGCAGCCAGTGCTCTTAGCCACAGCCTGAGCCATCCCTCCACCACCCTGGCTGTGTCCTTGAGTGCTCTGAGCTCTCATTTTAGGAGCAAAGACCTCCAAGGGATGAGACCCTCTTTACCTCTTTACAAGGCATATGGGTCTAAAGTGAAAGCTTCCCATAAAGTCATTATCCTCTCGCCTTGTTTGTTGAGAGGCTGGCCCACACTATCCAACGCTAAATTCCCACTACCTAAGAAATGAGTGGGAAAACTCTGGAAAATAAATGATAGAGACGCTTCCCATACACATCTCTCAGCAACTCAGACACCTTCCTGGCAGCTTCACGCCCCAGTGTCACTGACTACAGAGGCTGTATGTGCTCTGCCAGCTTTTCTTTAAAGCCTCCCTGACAAAGCTTATTGAAACATCTTCCCTGCTACAATGTTCCCAAATTGATGCAGACTTGCCATGAGGTCAATGGGAATTAGACTAATGAAGCAATAAAGCAAAAGTGAAATGTTTCTATTTGGGATGAGCATCTGGTAAATTAAGTGGATGAGTGGTTTGCAGCCACAGGCTCAGCTATGTCGTGATGAGTTATCTGGTCTCGAGTCTCTCTATACTAGGAACCTCAAGGGTCTAGCAGGTTGTTCAACTCACTTCAATCATGCTTTGTAGGCACGGCGGCAGCAATCCACAGTATCCTCCATCACAGGCCCCATCCTGTGAGATAGAAGCAACAGTGGGCTGTACCTGAGGACTCTTGTGTTCTCCTTTGTTTCCCATGGGAACTGTCATCTTAGAACAATCCACTACACACACACACACACACACACACACACATACACACACACACACACACACACACGTGTATTTCAGCAGATAACCTCAGATGGCAAACACATCAACCTTTCTGCTCTTTGCAGATCTACTGTTATGGATCTAAACAGTGGTTGAATGCAGAGAGAGTGACTTCACACATATCCAATCCCATTGGCCCATACACCCCAAGTGGGTGCATCCTCTTACAAAGATGCTTGATCCTCTTGGACACATGCCGTAGCACTGTCAACGTGTTGGGGGGACAGAGCGTATGTAGATGGACACAGCCAAGAACCTGCCTCTCTGCAGTCTAAAGTGAGTGTCGGACACTAGAGTGAAATGAGCTTTTTGATCTTAAGATCTTCTGAACAGGGGCTGGAGAGATGGCTCAGCGGGTAAGAGCACTGACTGCTCTTCCGAAGGTCTTGAGTTCAAATCCCAGCAACCACATGGTGGCTTGCATTCATCCATAATGAGATCTGACACCCTCTTCTGGTGTATCTGAAGACAGCTACACTATACTTACATATAATAATAAATAAATCTTTGGGCTAGATCAAGCAGAGCCAGAGTGAGCAGAGGTCCTGAATTCAATTCCCAGCAACCACATGATGTCTTACAACCATTTGTACTGTTACAGTGTACTCTTATACATAAAATAAATAAATAAATCTTAAAAAAAAATCTTCTGAACAGTGCTGATATTCAGCTGCACATGACCACCCAGTTGACCATCTGCATGGGTCAAACAGGTGAGAATCTAAAGACCTGGGATCCACTGAGTTCATACTGTGACCTCAAAACCCCTGTGTGAAGCCCAAATAGTTCTTGGTTAATTTCCTTGCAAGGCTCCTCTTCCTTGCTTAGTGCAATGCTTGTACAGGACTACTCACAGCAAAACTACTCGATATTCCTATATCTGACCCCAGTCCCGATTACAATTATTACAGGGACATCAGAGTCCTGTAGTCATGGTGCTTTCAGGAGAGCTTCACATTACCCCATGAAACAGCTATAGCCCCGCCTTCCCCATGGAACTCACATCACAATGGCCTCTGCATCAAACATTATTCTCATTTTAAAATGTTTATCTCTTATACATAGAAACCTAGGTAAGTGACATCCCTTTACCTGGCTGATCCTTCAGTCTCCCCATTTGGAGCCAACCTTTGACATTAGCTGCTTCCTATTTTGTAAAAGGCAAAATCTGTCATATAATTCCTGTAATTCATTCTGAACAAATTCCCGGGAGTCTGTGATTTCCAGTCAGTGAGTGTCTTGGAATCTACAGCAACAGGAGGGATGGGCACAGGAATAGAGGGAAGCTTAACTGCAGAGATTAGCTTTGGTACACCCAGAGCAGGGCATCCTTCCAGCTAACCTCCTAATGATGTTTAAAGCATCCACTAAGCCGCTGCCTCCTCCTCTGAGGTGCTGGGGGATGGTGCAGGGCAGGGTGCATGCCTGCACCACCCTGAAGACCCACCTCTGGAAACGCCTCCTTGCCTGATGTGATACTTCCAGACTGCAGCTATCAAGTGAGCAGTAAGACAACAAATGCTGTGGTTCAGGTAAATGTCTCAGAGGCCCATGTGAGCAAGGAAGTTAGGTTGTTAAGCCTTGAAGAGGGTGTGGCTCCTTGGCCACCCTTATGCACCCGACACAATCTGCTGCCTCACCACTGGCCTAGTGCAACAGGGCCAAGTGACCAGGATTGAAACCCAAAGTAGACCTTTTCCTTAGTACGCTTATTCTCTCCGATGCTTTATCATGGCTGAAGAGCTAACACATCTAGACAGGTACATCCTTCCGGAATCCCAACAGTGCCAAGGGCTTTATCTTATGACCCAAGAATATTTTTCAAAGGCTACACCCTGGGGACAGGAGAGTTATTTGTTATAGCAATGTGTGACCACATGTGTTAGAATATTCACCATGGCAATGCATCTTACTTACATGCACTGGAGGTCCACAACCTAGTTTCATGGTAACTGTAACAAAACCATAAAGCACCTGGCGCTATCATTCATGGCTTTGGGTTAGATGATGTCTCTTACTTCTGAGATTTTAGAAAGGTACACTTAGGCCTGGCGGTGGTGGCGCACGCCTTTAATCCCAGCACTTGGGAGGCAGAGGCAGGTGGATTTCTGAGTTCGAAGCCAGCCTGGTCTACAGAGTGAGTTCCAGGATAGCCAGGGCTACATAGAGAAACCCTGTCTCGAAAAACCAAAAAAGAAAAAAAAAAAAAGAAAGAAAGAAAGGTACACTTAGTGTTTTATCTCCACCTTGAATTAGACCAAATATCGTGGAACTAAAAACGTCATTCAGGCACCAATAACAAACCACAGTTACTGCCCCTGGGACCATGACATTTTCCTATGTCAGCTGTTGTCACTGCTGTAATGATAGCTGAACACAGAGCAAGACTAACGCATGGAAAGTCTTCTCAACCCAAAGAAGGAAAGAAATCACACAAAAATAAATGATAAATCATATACTCCACACACACAGACCACACCATCAGTCAAAACAAAATGCCCACCTAGATGGGTGGACACATACGCAAACCCTACTCATTTCCCCAAAGGTTCTAATGTTCTCCTCCCTGCTCAAAAGACTGCATTGTTACTTGTCTGTTGCTGGAATAAAGCACCTTGACCAAGGCAATTTGCAGAAGAAACGGTCTATTTGCTGGAATAAAGCACCTTGACCAAGGCAATTTGCAGAAGAAACGGTCTATTTGGGCTATGGTTCCAGAGGGGTCTGGTCTATCATGGCACGGAGGCATGGCAACAAACAACATGGTGGAAGGAGCAGGTAAGGAGAGACCACAGCTGTAAACACAAATGCAAGCAAAAGGCAGAGGGGAGGAAACAGCAAGTGGAGTGAAACTTTTCATCTCAAAGCCTGTGACCAGTGAGTGACATATTTCCTCCTGCTGGGCTGTGCTACCTAAACTCAGATAGCACCACCAGCTGGGTACCAAGTGTTCAAATGCCCAAGTCTGTGGGTGCCATTGTTAATCAAACTATCACAGAGATCTAGCACAGATGGGGGTCTTCAGAGCCTTTAAAACATGAGTAGGCATTTTAAGATGCCATTTACTCCCTGCTCTCTACACACCACCATGGGATCTCGACCAGGGCTTTCTGCATTCATCCAGCAGAAAACCGCTTACACAAATATATGTGAGGGAATCATCAAGGCCAGGGAGAGGTGAGGAACAACAGCTGCTACTCCAAGCAGCCAACTGTTTTACATGACATGTTGATGAATGAGCAAAGCCAAACAAAATAAAGATGAGGCCAAAGACATCAGGAGTCTCAGGGTGACAACCCAGATGTGTCTGCCCTCTGACCTCACTCTTCTGCATGCCTGCCTATGACCCAACTTGCGCATAGCACTGCACACGTGCTCCTGGCAAAGAGAACGCACAGACATATAGATTTATATCAATATGCTCTCCTATACCTCCACCACCCTGCCCTCTCTGCCCAGGCTGCGTTCTCATTGACCTGCCCTCAAGAAACTTACACTTGAAGATGCTCTGATGGAGAGGAGGTGGGTTTAACTCTGAGAGCAGATCTAACTCTGACAGCGGATCTAATCAAATGATGGTTGCCATTATTTAAACAGTCAACTTTAGTGTGACTTGAATTCTTGTTCCAAAGAAAACTGTCACTAACTACAAGATATTTCAGACTCCACTTGTGCAACTGGCCTCAGACTAACCTAGAAAGAGAAAGCCATTCTGTTTTATAGAAATGCTTGCTTCTCTAAGGCTGCTCTGCTCCCAGAGGGCAGAGAGTGCTGTGTGAGAGGAGTGGATCCAATGTGTCAAGATGAAGCTCAAAGGCAGGTGGAACTGACATCCTGTGGCAAAGACGTGTCACATAGCTCTTGGGTACAAATACTGGATGAGACAGACTTTCACTAAGCATCCTAGGCTGGCCTGCAAGGTCTCATCCTTCTGCCTCAGCCTCAGATAACAGACTGAGGCACCATACACAGCCTAAAGGATCCTTTATCTCTTGTCTGATACTCAACCAAGACAAACGTGTATAAGCTGTTTAAATAAACAATTAAAAACAGAAGGTACAGTGTAGAGATACTAGGACTAAGCACTCATAATGAGAATCTTGGTCATTTGACTTCGCCAGATGAGTTTCTGTGCACAGTTACCACGGTTCACCAGAACTAAGAAGCTCCACACAGACCTGCTTAAACCTTCAGGGCTACACAGCTCCATCCACAAACCATCA
Organism: Montemys delectorum; assembly: GCA_019843815.1. NCBI lineage: Eukaryota > Metazoa > Chordata > Mammalia > Rodentia > Muridae > Montemys > Montemys delectorum. The sequence continues at coordinate 8,729 of JADRCD010227917.1, forward strand.
AGGTACGCCAGGACATCAGACTCCAGCCATCCCTTTCTTTGAGGTCTCCTCGTTCACACATCGTTGTTTCTTAGGCACAACAAACTCAAAATTCTAACTTGATGGGCCAGCAAGATGGTTCAGTGGGGAACAGGGATAGATAATCAAGCCTGATTACCTAGGTTCAATCCGCCCCCCCACACACACACACACATACACACAAAATAATTAAAATATAATTACACTTTTAAAAGTAAAATTCTCACTAAATATGATGCTGGTTTTAATGAAAAGGAGAGAAAAACAGTGATAAAGCCTTCTCGTGAGCAGTTAATAACATCTCAAGAACAGCACGGGGAGGGAGGAAGGAAAGCCTAGTGGGTGGAGAGCCCCAGGCCAGCATCCGAGGGAAGCCTGGGATTTGCATTTGATTTTGAAAACACCAAATTCTGTGGCATCTTAGAGTACGCTCTTGAGACGGGGTATTACCACCCCTTCCCCTACCTCAGGCATAATCTTTTTCCTTTTATCTTTTTATTTATTTATTTATTTGTTTGTTTGTTTGTTTGTTTGTTTTTTCGAGACAGGGTTTCTCTGTGTGTAGCCCTGGCTGTCCTGGAACTCACTCTGAAGACCAGGCTGGCCTTGAACTCAGAAATCCGCCTGCCTCTGCCTCCCAAGTGCTGGAATTAAAGGCGTACACCACCACCGCCTGGCCCTTTCATTTTTTTTTTAATTGAAGAAATTTTTATCATTCAGTATAACTTTCCATTCCCCAGTTCCTCCTCACCTCCCTACCCAGCAAACTTTATGTTATGTTCTCTTTTCTCTCTCTTTCATAAAAACAGAAAACAAGAAACACACACACACACACACACACACACACACTACACACACACACACAAAATCACAAAAACAAAAATCAAATCAAACAACCAAAAGACCTATAGGACAAAAAAGTACCAAAGCAAAATCAAACAAAAAGTCTCCAAAATACCACTGAGTTCACTTTGTGTTGGCAAACTACTCCTGGGCATGTGGCCTGTCCTAGTATGTGACTGATACACCCAGTGACACGCCATCGAAGAACACCAACTTTCCCTTTGCCAGTGGGTATCAATTACATATAGCTTCTTATTTAGGGTTGGGACGCTGTCTTGCTTGAATCTGTGCAGATCTTGTGCATACTGCCATAGTCTCTGAGTTCAGATGGGTATCAGCCCTGTTGTGTCTGAAAGATACTGTCTCCATGGAGTTATCCACCAGGAAAAAAAAAATCATCCTCCTGAGTGAATTAACCAGACCTACATGTTTTCTCTTCTATGTGGATGCTAGCTTTTCAGCTTTTGATGTGTGTGCTACAAACTGAATAACCACAGGGGGTTAGGGACCTAGTAAGGGACCGGGGAAAAGGAGAGGGTCTTCCAAGAAAGGACACATAAAATATAAGGTTATGGAGAAATAAAGGGGAAACTAGAATTAACTAGAAATAGGAGATTAAAATTGGGAGGAAGGTGGGAAAGCGTAAGGAACTGAATTCAGAAAGGATAACTAGAGGCCACTTGAAGAGCCAGAAGGAAGCCCACCGTAGAAGCTTCCTAGAATACAAACATATATGAAGGCAATCTAAATGGTGTCACCAGTTAATAGAGGAAGACTGTGCACCAACGAGACATCTTATGTCACCAAGTAAAAGTTGCAGTGCTAAGAATGGATTATATTTTGTTGAGTTGTTGGCCAAAGGAGTTCCATGAAAGCCCTCCCACCTCGAACATCACAACTACTGTCCAAGGCTACTGGTCGCTCTCCATGATGAGAATGGCCAATCAGTGAAGAAAGCACTTAGGTCATCAAATCCGAAGAAGTCAAGCTGGAGCCCAGCTAGAAGCTTCACCCCTCCTGACTAGCGTCATGCTTCTGGAAGGCCAGCCATCAATATCACCCAGTTACAAACTCTGTTACCCACAACAGTGATCCACCTGTGTGATATAGTGGTGCAATCCTGGCACAAATGCTACAGAGTTTCTGAGTGGATTCAAGGCCCCCTCCATGAGAAGGAACCCACACCTGACATTGCTAAAGTGGCCAATTAGTTGAAACTACATCAGTCATAGGCCTAAGGGAAAACCAAATACTATTATTCTGCCAAACAAACCTAGCAACAAAATAACTTCCAATGACAAACCGCTACACACACAGATGTGCCTGTCACTCAGCCCTCATCAGAGAGGTTTCTTTTTACAGTTGATGGGAAATAACACAGAGACCCACAACTGGACAGTGTGTACACAGTAAAAGACTCTGGGGAAATGTCTTTATCACACTCCAGTCCTTCAAGGCTCAGAGATCTATGCAGAACAGGAAGAGGAAAGATTAAGAGTTAGGCATTATCTTTAAAGGTCTGAGAAGAATAGAGAATCAAATCATTCTTGGGACTTCATAAGTTCACTGAATTTTCTTATTCTAAACATATTTTGTTCCTAGTGGGAGTCCTAATGAATTGCACAACCTTTTAAAAACAAAAGGTTGCTACTGCTGCAAAAAATGTTACCTAACACCATAGCTACATGCAACTCTTAGACTGTGGCCATAGTTAGCCAAATAAATAATAAACCATAATAAACCAAATAAAAGACCCCATACTTTTAAGATTCCAATAAGTTTGTTTAATATTTATTTTATTTTTTAAACCTTCACAGGACCATAGAGATGTCCACTCATCTATAGCTTGCAAACAAAACTAGTGACTTTCCAAGTTTGTATATGACTGTTGCCAATGGCCAACCCTCTATCACCTCATAGGCATCCACCTATAATGGTAGCACTTGGCCTAATCTGTGCGGACCTGTTTTGTCTCTGCTGCTGGAGTTTAGGCTAGCATCTTGAGGTTCATATACCTGGCTAATCGCTGTATCCCTAGCACATAAAACAGTGCCTGGCATACAACTGAGCAGAAATGATTTCCCACACACAATGAGGTCAGTGACAGGTGGACCAACATCAAGACTAGACATCAGGACATGCAGGGCCATGGCATTCAAAACAGCGCTCATCAATGTTCCCATGCAGACTGAGCTCCTCTGCCCTTTGCTTTCTGTACCTCACCTACACACCTCCCTTCCTGCTTGGTTTCTTCCTGGAACAACCTTCAAAGAGTTAAGGAAGCCTGGATAGGGCTTAGAGAGACGGTTAAGCGGTTTCAAACACTGGCTGGTCTTGAAGGGCCTGATCTACACCTGATCAGCACCTGTTGGAGACACCCCACATTAAGCTCAAGATGCCTGGGACCCCTGATGACAAGGAAGAAAAACTTGCTGGGGGTACCGTGTTTCAGAGCATGAGGCTATGGCCTCTTGTGGGCCCCAGTATGAGTCCTGAGAAGCCCCAAGGCCTGCTTCTTTGGCACAAAGCATCTCATAATGTTATTTCTGCAGTTATTCTTAGTACTTCTCATTCTTCCAAACTGATATCTGGTGACCTGGCAAGACCTAGTAGGAGCCTGCTTAATATCCAAAAACTAAATGTTACCAATAATATTAAAGTGAAGGCCGTTCATGAATTCAAATAAAAGTATGTTACAGTCACTCGCTCAAGGAAAAAAAAAATGACTGTACCCTAGAGCCTTGTACAATAAAAATAGGACATTTTTTTTTAAAAAATTAAGAATAAAATAACATACAAATATTTCCCAAAAATTTAGCAATAGGTTCCTTGGGTTCAGGAATAATGGTAGCAGTCCCCTAAAAATTTGCCATACAGGTTAAATAAGGATGTTTTTGTAAACAAACAAATGGGTTCCAAAAATTACAGAAACTGCAGAGTCAGCAGTATAACCTCATGTTTGCCCTTTTATAAAACCACATTGTCTCATATATGTCTAAAAAATACTAACTTTGTAACTGGAATACTGCTGCCCCCAACCTCACCGAAGATTGATGGTCAAAAAAAATTATACATATATGTCAAGGCTAAACCCCAGCAAGCACCCACATCAGTTGGTTCATAATCCCTTCCGGCCTCTGCACGCACTACAAACAAATGCACAAATACACATCGTAAACATAAACATAATTTTTTTTTTCAAGAAACAAACTCTACTTGGGAGGCAGAGGCAGGCAGATTTCTGAGTTCAAGGCCAGCCTGGTCTACAGAGTGAGTTCCAGGACAGACAGAGAAACCCTGTCTCGGGGGAAAAAAAAAAAGAAACAAACTCTAGTTATTGAGGCTGGAGCTTGCTCAGCCAGTTGAATATTTTTGCAAGCCTGAGGACCCAAGTTAGGAGAGTGAAGGCTAAATGGAAGGCTTAGCAGTTAAAAGCACTTGTTGCTACAGTGGAGCACCCAGGTTGGCTCCCAGCCCCCATGTAGTGACTTATAACCACCAGTTCCAGAGGATCTGGCACCTTCTTCTGGCCCCAACAGGCACTGCTCACGAGTGACACACAGACATACTATGCAAGCAAACATTCAAACACATAAATATAAATAATTTTTAAAGAGTAGTGCAATGGCTTGGTATCCTAGCAACAGGGTGGCTGAGACAAGAGGATCCTAAGTCAGCTAGCCTAGCCCAACAGCAGAGCCTCAGGTCCCATAGACAAGAGCTAAAGTGTGTGTACTGAACAGGCTATAGTCACTGTATGACCTTGTCCAGGAGTTTCAAAGGGACTGTGTGAGCAGAAAACAGATCGCAGCACCGTGCACTGAACTATCACGGGGGTCCCAGTTAGTGTGCATAATCAATACATAGGATGAAAACAGCTTCAACTCCTTTTTCTCCCCACTGTCATGTGTGTTATATGCATGTTCTTTGAAGGTGGGGGGTATGTGTATGCAGGTATACCTGTGTCAGTATGCATGTGGAGGCCTGGGGTTAGAAATAGGCATCCTCAAGCACGCCTCCACATTATCCATTGAGAGGCAAGATCTGTCAGTCAAACTCAGCTCACCAATATGGCTAGTCCCAGTAGTGGGCCACCATGCCTTCTTGGCACTTACATGGCTTCTAACAATTTGAACTTTGGTCCTCAGGCATATGCAGCAAGCCCTTTAAGCACTGGGCTCGCTCTCCTCAGCCTTGAAAAGCAATTCTTTTTGTTAGTTTGCTTTTTGAGACGGGGGTCTCTCTACATAGTCCTTGCAGGTTGACCTCAAATTCACAGATATCCTCCTGCCTCTGCCTCTCAAGTGCTGGGATTATTAAAGGCACATGCTACTATGATGCCTAGCTCTCTAAAAATAATTCTTAAAAACATTCAGATGACAGTGGATTGATGAACAAAGGGCCAGAATGGAAGCAGACATTAAGTTGATTTTCTCCTTCCTGTATCTCGGACAGCAAGGTGGAGTCTAACTGAGCCTCACAGCTGAAGGGGATCACATGGCACAGAGAAGGGTATGAAGTCCTGTGGTAGCACAAAAACCAGGAGAGGAAGAAGAGGAAACAGCTCTTGATCCCTGAGGCTCACAGAGTTGGGACCATGAGCTTGGTGGGTGAGCCTGAGCCTAGGGGGTGAGTTGGACTTTCACAGAGCCAGGAGGAAGGAAGGAGGGAAGGAAGGGAGGGAGAGAAGGAGGAAAGAAGGGAGGAAGGGAGGGACAAAGGGAGGGAGGGAGGGAGTTCAAAGGAATTTGTAGGTGGGAAAGCAAGATATCCCTTGACTTCTGTACAAAAGCTGTGGTATCTGTGCAAGTGTATACACACACATACACACACACACACACACACACACACACGCACGCACGCACGCACGCACGCATGCTAAATAAGTGCATTGAAAATAGTTTTTAAAATGCATAGTAAGAATGAAAGAACATGAGTAAATAAAAGTGCTGCCAATAATAAAATAAAAATTCAAGTCATCTCAACTCTGGGATGGTGCAGTCATATAATGAAGATGAAAAAGCTGCACTCATGGCCCTCTTAATTTATCAGGGGAAGAAACATGGCCACTGCCCAGCTGGATTATGGGTAGTGCAAACAACTCTGCTGAACTCCTTGGCAGCACACATCTGCATGAAAACATTACACGTGGAGTTTGTTCTATTAAAGGCCAGTCACTAGCCATCAACAGGCGCTGTTTTCATGGGAAACAGACATAAGATTAAGAACAATGCACATGGATAATGCCTTTTCATTCATAACTTTAGCAGATGCATGGGACTTGTGATGGCTGTTCTTGGTTGTCGATTTGACTACATCTGGAATTAACTAAAACCCAAAATGGCCTGGCACACCTGTGAGGGAATTTTTTTTTTCTTAATTAAATCATCTGAAGTGGAAAGACTCATTTCTAATCCTGATCTTTGAACTAGGAAGATGGGCCTTTAATCCAGATCTTTTGAGGTGCAAAGATCCACCTTCAATCTGGGCCCCACCTTCTGCTGGCAGCCCAGGAAAAAAAAGAACGTGGAAGAGGAGGCTGGCTCGCTCCTCCTGCTTGCTCTCCCGCTCCCTGGCAAGTCTATTCCTTCACTGGCATTAGAGCCTACTTCTTCAGGATTTCAGTGTGTACTGAAGAACAGCTGAGACATCCAGCCTCAGGGACTGAGCAACTGTTGAATTCTTGGACCTTCTGTTGGTAGACAGCCATTGTTGGAGTAGTTGGATATCAGCCTGTAAACCATTCTAATAAATCCAATGGATGGTTGGATGGATGGATAGATAGATAGATAGATAGATAGATAGATAGATAGATAGATAGATAGATA
>JADRCD010227918.1:0-14984 GCA_019843815.1 Montemys delectorum
TGGCTGCCGCAGCAGGGCTCTCTCTGGCAGATGATCCACTTTCACTGAAGTGCCCTTTTCCCTGAATCTATGGAATTGTGCCTTTGACTTTCAAGGAAAGAAAAAAGTCCTACAGTGCAGCTTCCAATAGCTCTATTCTCCTTGTTACCACTTAAAAATTCTCACTGATTGAGATGTTACATATCATTTTGAGTGGTGTTAACTTAATTATTTCTTATCTGTTGAGGATTTAAACATGCTGGTGTAGCTGGCATTAATTATTAAATAAAGGAAAAATGATCTGTAGAGCAGAGATGTACTCTAGATGAAGTCTTATTTTTAATCTTGCCCTTAACTTCATCTTTCTTCCTTTTTTTTTCAGACTTCAAAAGGGTTCATAGTACCTGCAAATTAATTTTAGATAAAATGAGGGAATTTTAAGTACAGGACCTGCAAACTTAATAGTCTGTTTTATTAATGAAGGGTTTGCTTATCAGTGCTTTTAATTTTTTGAAATGCTTCCTTCTCAAGCGCAGCAGGAAATAGTGAAATGTCAGACCCCCATGGGAGCCACCGAAATATTCATGAGTGCCTCTGAGAGCCTTATCTATGCACAGAGGCGAAAAATATGCCTAGATACAGATCAAGGGAAACTTAATTTCTTTCTACAGGAAATGCCTTACAAATGAAGATGTATTATTTTCTGATATAATCAAAATTTTGTTCTCAGAAATGGGCAGGAAAATTATAGCCATTAATCAAAACACAATATGATTATAAGTGAGTAATAGGAGTTGAGCATTATTTACCTTTCTTTTTTTATTTTTTGTTGTCTCTTTCAGTTTAAAGATACCCAAGTACATGTTTTAAAAGGGAAAAATTAGAACCATTCTCTTTAACCAGCAGAAAACCTGAATTTCTTTTACATTTGGAGTACCTATGTGTAACAGTCTGTCCCCTCCTCCAATAATCCTCAAGCTCCTCCCCATGGTCAACTGCCAGGGCACGCTCAGTAGAACCGGGAGATAGACACTTTTCAGGGGCGTATGCTTATCTTTTCCTAACTGATAAAAACTGTATTCATATCTAATTTAACTTCCTTCCTTTGTTCTCTCTCTCTCAGTAGAACCAGTGTTTCTAAGAAGTCAGATTTAATTCTCAAGGTACTAACAATTGTGGCTCCAAATATCAAGCTCCAAGGAGGAACTGCACAGAAGATGAAAGTGCTGGAGCTGGGACATTTAGAAAGAGCAGAGGAAAGCCAAAGGAATGCTAAAATAGATTCGCTATTAAAATGACTTAGAGAAAAAATTTAATATATCTAAATATCAAAATTATTGCAAAATAATATTTTACCATGATTCTCAAGTACTTTTTACAATTAATCTTAATGGATAATTAACAATTAAAATATTACTTTAAAAATAGTAGTTTTTATTTCATTTATTGTGGAAGTTTTCCAGACAAAGGATGCCCTCAGATATTAAATGTCTTGATTATAGTTAGATTTCACTCTTTATCACCGTGAAACAAAATTAACATGACTCTATTCCATGGTCCAACTCTCAAAATAATATTTGAGATACTTATATTTGGTGTTTATTATGTACTAATTATATCAAGATAATTTATGAGTTATATTTGAGGTAAAATAGAAAATTCCTTCACTAAAAAGAGATTCAAATATTAACCAGGTAAATCAAAGTTGTTGTGATCAGATTAGGTGGCAAAACAAACCAAAATGATAATTTGGGGATAGTTTGGGCATGTTGACATAATTCCACAAATGATTTGTTTATAATTTTCAAATGATCATGAGACTCAAGGAAACAAAAACAGAGCTTAGTCAGATCACAGGTAATTTGTAGTTCTGACCTATAACTGGTATTAGAAAAGCAGGGTTTTTTTGTTTTTATTCTTTCCAATAATTTCAGTGCCTTTAGAGCCTTGATTAGAGTCCTTAACAAATGACTGATAGATTTTTTTTGTTTTTTGATCCTATTCAGAAACTATGTCTACCTTTAATCTTCAACACATTTCTCTGTATATTTTTCAGAAAAGAAAAATGATTCATTAACTATAGGAAAATTTAAAAGCAGGTATCTACAGATTTCTTCACATTTTTAAGGTTGTAAATTAGTAATCTGGGTGGGGGATTTGATAAGTAATAAAGGGTACTAAAATGACAGATCTATCATCTTCAATAACTTTATGGGACACATGAGCTAAGGGCAGGACCATATACATATGGAATGTTTGCTTCATGATATTTAAAGCCAGCCACTTTAGGTAAGCAAAGTTGTAAACACCAAGTACATTTATAAAACTCCTTCGTAGATATACATTAATGAAATAATAAGCTACATATCTGAGTTTACATGTAGATATCACATTATATGGTATCTATTAATGTGGAGTTAGATTATTTGATGAAATAAAAGATTATATAAAATTATTTCCAGAAATGTTCCTTTAATCTGATTTTATTCAATAATTAAACTCCACATAATCTGAGGAAGAAGAAAATCATAAAAGCACATGTTTCACCATCCCACAAAGATACTTTCTCAACCACATTCATACCAGCTTTGTTGCCAGAAGTTGGAAACCACCCAGATGTCATTCAACTGAATAATAGATAATGAAACTATGGTATACCTGCACAATGAATTTCTATTCAGCTATGAAAAACAAAGACGTCATGAATTTTGCAGGCAAATGGTTGGATCTTGATAATATCATCCTGAGTGAGCTAACACAGTTTCAAAAGGACATGCATGGTATGTATTCACTTATAAGTGATCTTAGCCATAAAATATAGGATGCCCGTGCTACAATCCATAGAACCAAAGAGGCTGGACAGAAAGGAGGAACCAAGCAAGGATGAAACTGACAGAAGGTGGACCTTGGGATGGCTGTCTTTTGTGATCATGCAGAAATCCTAGTGGTATGATAGGGACACCAACTTAGCCACAAAGCTTTTGACCCAAAAAGTATCCTGTCCCGAAGAAATGCAGGGACTGAGGAAGAAGCAGAGACTTAAGAAATGGCGTACCAATGACCAGCCCAATTTGAAACCCATATGCACAAGCACCAATCCCTAACACTCTTAATGATCCTCTGTTGCAGACAGGATTCTAGTTTGGCTGTCCCCTGAGTGGCTCCACCCACCATCTGACGCAGGCAGATGCAGATACCCACAGCCAAATAGTGAATGAAGCTTGAGGACTCTTACGGAAGACTAGGATGAAAGATTGCAAACCCTCATCTGATAGGAATTCCACAGGAACACCAATAGAATCAACTAAACTGCACCCTTGGGGCTCTCAGAGATTGAACCACCGACCAAAGAACATACATACACAGGCTGGACTTCGAATCCCTGTAAATATGTAGCAGATGTGCAGCTTGGTTTCCATGTGCAACTTGAACAACCAGAGCAGAAACTATCCTAAAAGCTGTAGCCTGTATGTGGGATATGTTCTTTTAGCTAGGCTTCCTTGTCTAGACTCAGTGAGGGAGAAAGTATCACAGAGACTTGAAGTGCCAGGGTGGGGAGATACCCAGGGTGGGCCTCCACCGGCTCAGAGGAGAAGTGGTTGGGTGATGGGGAATGGGGGAAGGATTGTGGGAGGGGTAACCTGGAAGGGGACAGTGAGTAGGATATAAAGTGAATAAGTAAAAAGTATAAATAAATTGAAAATATCTTTGTTTCCTCCCCAAAACTAAAAAAAAAAAACCGGTGGAGGCCCACCTTATACAAAAATCTTACATCATAACACACTATCTTTCTATGTGAATTAGAAAGCATGATGGCAAAGTGCTGCAAACAAGTAGTACATTGAACAATAGAAACTTGCAAAATATATTTTCTTAAAATTCATGTCATTTTGAGTACACCAGTTCATTTAGAATGAATGTTCCATCATTGTGCTCAGTTTGTTTGTCACTTCACCTCTTCCCAGGCCATTGCACTTGGCAGAGCAGGAAAGATGCAGAGCGGCCCTTCATCTTAACCCCCTGTTACTTTTGGGACACGATTTCCATCTCCTTCTGCTAAAGGGAACAGGAAAAGGCTAGAAATGCAAACCATCATTTAAAAAGGACTTTGTTTTGCTTTTTAATTATGCGTATGCATCTATCTGTAGGTGGATATGTGTGCTTGAGGGAGGCCAGAGGCATCGAATCAGTATGCAAGCTGAAAACAAGCTCTGTTCAGTGTGAAAGCAAAATTGCATTTGTTCTTTGTCTGTCATTGCTTCTCCAATCTAGCACAATAACTTTTCCCCCAGGCAATACCATAGAAATCTTTATATTCAGGCAGGTCCCTTGTAAAACCTACCTAGAGTCCTGGTGCACTCCCTGTACATACCATCAAAGATGTATTCTGACATATTCTTCCATCAATTCCTGGTCTAGGTATCACTGATCACTGCTTCCAGAGTTTTCTTATATGGTAACAGCAGTTCCAAAATCAACCTAGAGATTGAATGTAATCCCTATCAAAATTCTAAAACAATTCTTCACAGGTCTTGAAAAGACAAATTTCAGTTTCATGTGGAAAGACAAAGGAAACCCAGGATTCCTAAAACAATTTTGAATAGTAAAAGAATTGCTGGAAGTATCAGTTTCCTTAATTTGGAATTGTACTAAAGAGGTATAGAAATAAAATAAAATAAAATAAAATAAAATAAAATAAAATAAAATGAAATAAAAGCATAGTATTGTCACAACACCATTAGCAGAGGCACAAAGATCAACAATTAATAAACCACACCTCATGAATCTCTGCACAGTGAAGGACACTGTCATTCAGACAAAGTGACAGGATAAAGAATGAGAAAAGACTTTTACCAAGTCAACATCCAATAGAGGATATACAATATGCAAAACATAACATGAAATCAAAACAGTAAATACCAAGAAAACAACCAAATTTAAAAATGGGGTATACCTAAACAAAATTCTAAAAGCAAGAAAACCAAATGTCTGAGAATTATTTAAATGTTCAATACCCTTTGCCTGCAGGGAAATGAAAATCAAAACTACATTGAGATTTCATTTTAAACCTGTCAGAATGGCTAAGATCATAAAAAACAAGTGTCTGATCAAGCTGGCTGACACAATGTATAGTAAGGAGAAAAGCCACCCATAGCTGTTGGGTACACAAACTTGTACAGCCACCACAGAAATCCTTGTGGCAGTTTCCCGGGGAAGATGGGAATCTATCTACTTTAAGATCCATCTATATCACTTTTGAATATTTACCCTAAAGTAACATCATCCCACTACGCAAAAGTTTTTTCAACCATGTTCATTGCTTCTCTATTTATAATGGCCAGGAATTGGAAGCAACCTAAATGTTCCTCAACAATTGACTGAATATAAAATAATGTGATGCAATTACTCAGCTATTAAAACAGATAAAGTTAGCGGGGCAGTGGTGGCGCACACCTTTAATCCCAGCACTTGGGAGGCAGAGGCAGGCAGATTTCTGAGTTTGAAGCCAGCCTGGTCTACAGAGTGAGTTCCAGGACAGCCAGGGCTATACAGAGAAACCCTGTCTCGAAAACACAAAAAAAAAAAAAAAAAAAAAAAAAAAAAAAAAAAAAAAAAAAAAAAAGATTGATAGATTTAGATTGCATGAGAGAAGAATGAGTAAATCTTTACAAGAAAAAGTCATTCTGATTGTGTTTCTGTGTTTTATGTCACCTTGGCACAAACCAGTTATATGAAAAGAGGGACCCTAACTGAGAAAATGCTCTATAAAACTGAGCTCTAGGATATTTTCTTAATTAATGACTGACAAGAAGCTAGCTATACTCATTGTGCATGGTGCTATCCTCGGGCTGGTGGTTCTGAACTTTATAAGAAAGCTGCCTGAGCAACTCAGTAAGAAGCATCACTCTTTGGCCTGTGCATCAACTCCTACCTCCAGGTTCCTGCCCTTTGTGAGGTCCTGTCCTGAATTCTTTGAGAATAAACTATGACATGGAGGTGTAAGTCAAATAAACCTAGCCCTTCCCAAGCTGCTTCATCCGTGGGGTTTCAACATCATAATAGTAAGTCTGGCTAAGACACAGAGAGAGGTATCCCAAACTCAGAAAGATAGACACGGTATGGTATATACTCATTTATATACGGACATTAGTTATTATGTCAATGTAAACCAAGCTATACTACATAGAACCACAAAGGTTGGCTAAAGAATGAGGGATTCGGTGGGGGAGGAAGGGCTGCCTCCTCCCCTTGAAAAAGGAACTTGAATAGTTATGGATGAGGGAAGGGCACTGAGGAACAGGAGCATCAAGTGAAGAGGGAGAAGGAAAAGAAGAATGAGAGAAGAAATGTGGGAGAGGCAGCTAAAGTAAACAGTCATTGAAAACATAAAGTAGTATGAAAACATAATAGAGTTGAAACATATGCATGGAAAAAAACCAGAGCCCTCTACCCCCACCCCACCCCTGCCTCAGCCTTCACCTATCAGAAAATGAAGCTTCCAGTACAAGAATTGAATTGAATGTAATTGAGTCGTTGGCCAAAGTGGTCCTATGTGGATTCACAAAGAACCAGCGATGTTGACAAAATTATAGGTTGCTCTCCACAAACTGACAGCAGGGTCCCCTTGCTGAGATAACATTTACACAGCCAGTTGCATGGAGACGAACCTTCATCCCATTTGGCACAGGAAGGCACTCTGCATATTATTAAAACATAAAAATAGACAATAAGCAAGCCACAAACCTTTTGGGTTTATGTCCTTCCTATAGAATATGCCAGTGCAGTGGTGGCCCAAAGCTTGTGCGAGTAGCTAATCTTTATCTGGTCTGTTATTGCTTGGATTATAAGGACCTAAGATTAGATAATCCAAAGATTGTTTAGGCCTAAGAAACCAAATAATAATTTTCTAAAAATACAATACAAAAAAACAGCAATGATATGTCTTCTAAAGAAACATCATCATTGCTGTTGTACTTGTAGATTAGTGTCTTGCTCAGCCAACATCCGAGAAGCCTGTTTTGCAAGAGGTTAGGAGAGACAGATGCACAGCAAGACATTATACAGAGACTGGAACAGCCAGCACTAAACAGGATGGAAGAAATCCCTTCCTTTAAGAAATGTTTTGTAAGAGGAGACAGAAAGATTATAAGAGCCAGATGAAAGAAATCTCTTCCTTTAAGAAATGTTTTGTAAGAGGAGACAGAAAGATTGTAAGAGCCAGAAGAGATGGAGGCACCAAAGAAACAGGTCCTTCTAAAGCACACTTGAACTGCCAGAGGAAGTGACACCATGCTCATGGCCTGATGGATTCCGTACAAAATGGGGTACCCAAGCTAAAAGAAGTGGATACAGTCCCCATTCCTTAACCTGAAAGCAAAGTTCCATTGATAACCACTTGCAAATGAAAATTTAGTTTCTTCTAAGAGAATATCACTGGGGAAAGAAATCACTCTTAAGTATAGGCTACATGTCCTGGGGTCAATTGCTGAAAGAAAGTAAAATCAATAGCAGCCTTCGAGGTTTCTTGTCTGATAATGGTATGCCAATGCTTTTCCTTTTTTAAATTTTATTTTAATATTTTTATTCATACATACACAACTTTTCTCTCCTTTTGCCTTACATGTTCTTCACATATATTATATTATGGTTTCTAGTTCAGCATTTTTATGGGATTCCTGAGTGTATGAACCAGTGGGAGTCTGGTCTGTTTCTTATGCCTTCTCCTCATCTGTTTTCCCTTTGTTTTGTCGAGTTCTATGTGTTAGTTTTTTTTTTTGCTTTATAATCTTATCATACCTTATTTCATTATCTCTTGGAAACCTGTTTGTTTCCTAATGAGAAATTGAAATAGGTGGATCTAAATGGTAAGGGGGGAAGGAAGGGGGAAAAATAATCAGGGTATATTATGTGCAGAAAAACATGTTTTCAATAAAAGGAAGAAAGATGCAAGATGAATCAAACTATTTCTCATAGAATTTAACTGAAACTCCATAAATTCAAGTGTCCTTTTCTACATTTCTCTGTGACCTATAATTATCTTCCCTACTCTCACCAGCCTTGTTCGAATGAGCACAGTAGGCAGAAAGACGAGTTAACTGTGTAAGTTGATACCTCGAGACTTACTATGGTTTGCCCTAATCTCCCCAGATAAATTTCTTAGAATTCCAGTTTGGCTTTATGAGAGAGCAGGTTATCCAAACAAGGGCAAGAAAAGGCACAGCCTTCACTCATACACCCCCATGCCCTAATTGGAATCATTTCTTTTATTGTCTTAATTTAATACTGACATCTTGTTATTTCAGTAGCCAAGGTAACAAGCTGAGTAAAGCATTGATTTGTATTTATTTGTGCAGGTGAATGTGTGCATCTGTGTGCTTAGAAAACAAAGTAAAATTCTGAGTTGCCTAATGCCAACTTTTCCAAGTTGTCTTTAGCATATCTCCCTGAGATTTTGCCAAGATGGTCAATTTACATAAACAGCAAAAGGATTAATAACAAGTTTTATCGAGAGGTATGTTTTGTCACCTGCTAAAAGAAATTCATTTATGATTAATCCCTATTTGGGTGAAGAGTGAGTTGTGTATATTGCACAGAAAAATCCAGAAAATGGAATAAACCAAAGAGAAAACAGGATGCAGTTGTATAATGCAATGTATAACATCACAGAAACCTCTAGATCCCAATTTTATCTTTATTCATCTGTGCTTTAACAAGTCACCTTCACTGAGAAATAAAGCATGCTCAGAAATATAACATTATTTGCTAAAATTAGGAAAGGAAGCATAATATAACCCAAAATGTTATAAACATTTTTTATTTCCATGTTGTTAATATGAATACTGAGAAAAACATAAAACACAAGAGAGTTACCCGAATAGGTAATACAAACAGGATGAGTCAAACATCCCTGAACTGATAAATGAGTTATGAAAGTTTCTCAATGCAAACAATTAAATTTTATTTGGTAATAAAGAGAGAATAAATAAGAAGGTATGCTACAAAGCAGAAAGAAAATGAGTTAGTTATAGCTTAAGTTGTCCAAACCCTATGTCTAAAATGTTCATTGTCTTTATAGCAATATAGGCTTGCCTTCCTTCTATGGGAGAAAAACAATACAACAGAGATGACCTATGTTGCTTTTGGGAGGTTCTTGAATTCCTCTGGCCAACAATGCAAACGAAGGTTTCTTATGAGTGGTACTGGGTTTTCATTAGATGGTCTATGACATTTATAAGTATACATATTATATAGTATAAGACATACTTATATGTTGTATATATAATTTTAGGTAAAAATAAAATAGTTCTCCATATTTTTCTCAAGAACTTTAGTGCCATTTTAAAAAATCTATATAAATAATAAATATAATAATTCTTTTCAGTTCAAAATAACATTTTCTGTAAGGTCATGTGCACAACACCACAGATAATCTGTTTGCATTACATTTCTCACAGACACAGTTATTAGTTACAGTCAGAGACTGCCAAAGTAGTACATGTGGTTAATCTTTACAAAAGCAAACAAACAAAACCAGAGATGTTTAAAATTGATCTTTTTTTACAAGATTGAAAATAAAAGGAAGTATTTTTTATCACATAGAAATCATGTATGTGCCTCTATCACCAATAAATAACCGTACCAAGAAGGCAGGAGAGCAAGCTACTAGACAGTTTCCTTCTCCCATTTGAATAAAAAGTAAACCAATAAGTGTAGTCCATGTTTACAAGTGAAGTTAGTATTTGAAAGAAAAGAGAAAATCAACTTTTTGCAGAAAATAAAAGGCAGAATGTACCAAGGGAAGTTTTGTGGGAGTGTTTGCTTTTGTTTCTTCTTTAGACCACTGAATGTTTCCATTGTTAAAGTGACTTTTGTTTTCCTCCAATAAATAACGTAAGACTACCTACAAAACATACTATATTATGTGTTTATAAAGTTCTATATACATAAAATAAAAATAAAGAAGGGGGAATGAATCTGAAAGAAAGCAGGAAAGGATGGTTTTGAGGGAAGAAAAGGAAGGAAGAAATATAAATATACTCTCACAAACAAAAAAAATTTAAAAATTTTAACAGAATTTTGTGCTCAGTCTTAAATTCTCAAAAGAAAGAATTAATAATTGAGCTGATAGTTTAGATCCATTTGTTAAAAGACAGTTTCTTTCAATTATTTGTAAGAGCAACCACATGGATATTTTCTAGCCCTATTTTAAGAAAAATCCTTTGATGTATTTAATAGGGAATTGGGTCAAATTTTGGAGTGATCTAACAAGGTAGGGAGTAGTGAATATAATTGTATGCCCTGACCATAAAGATTGTGTCTATGTAACCAAGCTTTTAACTATACCAGCTCTCTTTCTTGGCAGAAAACATGTTATAGGTCTCTCTTCTAAAGAGACAACTCTGCATGTTTAAGATTCCTGCTCCCCCTAGAGCTTATCCATGAACACAAGTACCTACAAGCATCCTATAATCATTAACAGAAAGAAAGAAGTTCATTAGCCTTCACCTCTAAGAAGCTCTGGACAATTACTAATTTCTAGGAGATAAACTATCAGATTCTTTTAAAGAAGTGGCTCCTGGTAGGCCCACTATGGTCAAGTAGATGGCTCCACACTCAGAAATATATGGATAGCACAAACTTGATTAAATAGGTTATTAAATTAAAATTGGTTAAATCATAACCTGCTAATATTTTTATGGGTTAAAGGAAAATAGAATGGCAGATCTGTAGTACTATGAGTATCAAAGTCAACATTTGAGTGGAAAGTTAACAAAATTCATAACCAAAGATTTTTTATGGCACAATGTTATGATGATATGGTGTGGTAATTGTGCACTGCCCTAATGCTATTCTATCCTATGTGGTAAGGTAGTAGGAATGAGGATGAGATGACTATAAGCCCAGAGACAACTCCATGTTAGCCCTTACTCTAAGTTCCAAGCAATCCTCAGTTAAATTATCCCATATAGCTTTCAGTGTAATCACTATTTGGCAGAAGATGAAACAAGCGTGTAGAAATACATGGGTTACAAATGCCAAAGCAAAATTTGATATACAAATCAGTCAATCCATAAACAAAACAAAACATAACAACAACAAAAGAATTGGTCCTTTCACTATGCTGAGTTTTATCTAATGGGATAAATGAACTCACCCACATTCCAATTCATTAAATATAACAGCATGCTGGGATCTTACATTCAGTCTCTGAAAAGTAAGTACAGAATTCCTATCTAAGGGTTTATTCTCTTTTAATTAATCAATCAATAGAAGATGTTATTTATTCTCATTAGAAACATTGTCTTAATTTTGTTCTATTTATGTAAAAACCAGTTCATAGTTCATTCAACATTATTAAACATTTATGGGTTTATTTGCAATTAGAAAATGTTTTACATACATCAAATATATAAAATAATAGAAAAATTTAATTTGATTCTATATGTTGTATAAAAGACAGAAAACCCTCCTCCAAATAAATGTAGCAAAGACATATTAAACAATGAGAAAAACATTAACCAGTAATTCTATTTTATATTTCTAAATTCATATGGGAATCCAGACATGTATCTAAAGTTCATTTCATTTTCCT
Source organism: Montemys delectorum (assembly GCA_019843815.1). Classification (NCBI taxonomy): domain Eukaryota; kingdom Metazoa; phylum Chordata; class Mammalia; order Rodentia; family Muridae; genus Montemys; species Montemys delectorum. The sequence goes on from JADRCD010227918.1 coordinate 11,573, forward strand.
CTCATGGGTTATTTTCTTCAAATAAATCTTAATTCTGCTCTCTCCCCCTCCTCTTTTTCCGCACTACTTCTCCCTCTCTCCCCCTCAATTAAACCTTTTACACGTGGAACTGCTTGGGCCTAGTGTGATATGTTCTGAAGCAGCCCACCTTTCTAACACATAATTTGGTGCTGAAACCTGGGAATACAGGCAGAGATCACGACCAGTCACAGCACCAGAAACCGTGGCTGCCATGAGTAGTGAGTTCACCCCCCACTCCCCCCACCCCCCAATCCATCCCTACCCCCACCCCCCACTCCCCCCCCCCCCCTGCCGCTGCTTGCTGAAGCCACCACCACCAAGTTGTAGCCAAGCCTGAGCCACCCCACTCACCGAAAGACATACAAACTTCTACCACTTCAGCCGTGCCCTGCCTGGTCTATCAGCTTCTCAGGTAGATCACTGAGTCTGGGACATCCAGAACCCCTCTGTTGCTAAACACCATTCTTCTGTTGTCATCCAATTGCTAGACTCTACCAGTTAAGAAGCCCAATGGTGGTGCTCTGGCATGCCTAGGATCAGAGGTGAGGAGGAACCAATATCTATCCCAATACCTGGAGTAACTGAGACCAGCAGGACCAAGCACACAGGAACTCCACCATCCCAGTGACTCGGGTTCCTTCTAGTCTCTCTGGGCTGGTGTCCTGAGCAGACCTTGGGCACAAGCTCCACAGCCATTCCCACAATACACAGAGGAAGCCCCACTCCCAGGTGCTCTAATAAGCCCAGGATCTCAGGATCCCTGAATCACAGGATCACAGAGACAGCTTGACTCTGAGGAGTTCTGACAAAACCAAGATCACAGGAAGGACAGGCTCCAGTCAGATTTAGCAAGGACAGGTAGCACTAGAGATAACCAGATGGCATGGGGGGGGGGGGGGTGGAGGGGATGAGCAAACCCATCCAGAATCTAAACATGGAAATAGAAACAATAAAGAAATCAGAAAGAGAGGCAACCCTGACATACAAAACCTAGGAAAGAAATCAGGAATCATAGATGCAAACATCACCAACAGAACACAAGAGATAGAAGAGGAATCTCAGAAGCAAAAGACACCCTAGAAAACATTGACACAACAGTCAAAGAAAATGCAAAAAGTAAAAAGCTCCTAACCCAAAACATCCAGGAAATCCAGGATGCAATGAGAAGACCAAACCTAAGGATAATAGGTATAGAAGAGAATGAAAACTCCCAAGGTAATGGGCCAGTAAATATCTTCAACAAAATTATAGAAGAAAACTTCCCTAACCTAAAGAAAGAGATGTTCATGAACATACAAGAAATCTACAGAACTTCAAATAGACTGGACCAGAAAAGAAATTCCTCCTGTCACTTAATAATCAAAACACAAAATGCACTAAACAAAGAAAGAATTTTAAAAACAGTAAGGGGAAAAGGTCAAGTAACATATAAAGGCAGGCCTATCAGAATTACACTAGATTTCTCACCAGAGACTATGAAAGCTAGAAGATCCTGGGCAGATGTTATACAGACCCTACAAGAACACAAATGCCAGCCCAGGCTACTATACCCAGCAAAACTCTCCACTTATCATAGAGAGAGAAAACAAGATATTCCATGACAAAACAAAATTTACACAATATCTTTCCACAAATCCAGCCCTACAAAGGATAATAGATGAAAACATCAACATAAGGAGCAAAACTACACCCTAGAAGAAGCAAGAAAGTAATCTTTCAACAAACCCACAGAAACCTAATTCTACCTCCTACAACAAAAACAACATGAACTGACAATTACTTTTTCTTAATATCTCAATATGAAAATTAATATTACCAACATATCCTAATCAATTGAAATCCAATAATATGAGGAATTAGAAATTTGTTGACTGTCATCCAATGGTCTCTCTAATTTGATAATTGGAGAAATAGGTCCAATATTGTACAATCTATATACACTTTCATCTTGTTTCCTTGTGACAGTGTCTTACTGTGTACAACATAAGGGTCTTGAGAACTTGCTTCTCCTATCTCAGTCTCTCTACTAGTAGTATTGTTTATTTCATGTGTTTACACTATACTATGGTTTTCAGAACAGCTTATATACTTCAAAAGTATTTATATACCCAAAAGAAACAGATGATTAACTAGGGAGGTTGCTTGTAAGAGAACTACAAAGAGTAAGACTGAATGCTTTGCTTGACGTTTGCAACTCTTGTATCTAGTTGGAAGAAGAGGACTTTATAAGTTACTCTTCCTCTGAGATGAATGCCTTTCCAAATTATCACAGCTAATGAACTAAATTCTTACCCTCACTTAATATCTATGCCACCCTCCATGCAGAACCATTGTTCATTGAAACAGTTGGTGAATGACTTTATGGATAGACCATCTTAATACCTACACCATTTCTTAAATGAATGTAACCTGTTCTCTGTGGGCTGAGAATAAAGTCACTCACTCAAGTCAAATAGCTTTGACCATAGCAGGAAGTCTGTATCCAAAAATCGTGCCTACAATTCATTTCTTGGTGCAGCAGAACTGTCAACTCTCATGTTAGCTACAATGGAGGTAAAATCCTTTGGTGATGTGAGGGACATTGAAGTACAGCCTTATTACAATGAAATCCAATGTCTAAAAATTGTTCTTATTTTGGGCTTCTACCACAGTAACAGCCAAGATTTTAAACTCTACTAAATACAAAACAAACAAAGAAAAAGACTTTATATATTTATGTTCATTTAAGAAATACTATGCCTGGCGTGGTGGCAGTGGTGGCAACGCCTTTAATCCCAGCACTTGGGAGGCAGAGGCAGGCGGATTTCTGAGTTCAAGGCCAGCCTGGTCTACAGAGTGAGTTCCAGGACAGCCAAGGTGACACAGAGAAACCCTGTCTCAAAAAGAAAGAAAGAAAGAAAGAAAGAAAATACTAGGAGTGATGTATTTTTTTGAAATTTACAGTTAATATGTTTGGAGTTATTTAAAATTTATATTGAGAAAAATGTATTTTCACTATTGCTGTAGAAGAACGTCTACATAAGACTGTTAAATTGATTGTTGTTTTATATCAAATAACTTTTATAATACTTATTTTTATTGTTATAATATTTTATAAATTTTAGCCAGGAGGTGGTGGCGCACGCCTTTAATCCCAGCACTTGGGAGGCAGAGGCAGGCGGATTTCTGAATTCAAGGCCAGCCTGGTCTACAGAGTGAGTTCCAGGACAGCCAGAGCTACACAGAGAAACCCTGTCTTGAAAAAAACAAAAACAACAACAAAACAAAAAAAATTAAGGAATATGACAAAAAAAGATATTGTAGGTATTGAAGGGGGGATCTCTGCGAGGATTTGGGGTACAAAAGGGAAACTATAATGTAATTTAATTCTATTTACTTAAAATAAGTTTTT
>JADRCD010227919.1:0-10147 GCA_019843815.1 Montemys delectorum
CAGAGTTGGCCTTGGCAAGGGGCAGGGTTAGAAAATCACCTTATGAAATTGACCACCAGTGTCTGATAGGGCCACACTGAGGCAGCGTGTTGGCATTCAAATCCTTAACTGAGCCCCCAGAGCAGGGTAGGTTCACAGTTACCAGCCACCAGCCTTTTAGTCTAGGCATAAGACAGTTGCCTGTCTGCAGGCAATCCTGGCTTGAAAAAACCCTGAGCAGCCACCCAAGGCCAGGATTCTGTATGTTGATCCTGTAAAGAAGCAAATCTTAGAGAGCACTGCCTCTGCCAGGCATTCAGCAGGGCAAACCCACGATAGGAATGCATTGAGCCATGCAAACTGTAAGTGACAAGAACGCTTTAGCAGCATAGAAGCGCAAAAAAAAAAAACAACCTTTGGGAAATACAGATGTACATGGTGCCTTTGTTTTCCACTTCATGCATTTGAGACCTTTGGTATTCACAAGCCGTCCCCACCCCCAATTTCAGATGGGAATGTGTGCGTGCATGTTGTGTACTTGAACCCCCTCTCCCCCAAGCGTTTGCTCCATCAAGGCAACTTGACCACAGGCCTTCCCCAAGGAGCTCCGGAGCCTGATCTAGGCATGAGCAACATTATTTTAATCCTCTCTCCAGCTTGAAATGGCCCCTGGGGCCATCTGAATCACAAGACGGTTTCATTAGCTTAAGACCCTATATTTAGCATATTAAAAGCAGCCACACCTTTCCCCTGGTGTATTCGCTCTCGTTCCACTGCGAAGTCACTGGACCTGGATGCTTCTGGGTTCCATTATTGTTATTCTTCAAAGTCTGAGTCTCATTTCTGTTTTTGGGAGCCACAAGGATAGCCAGGCCTCTGTGCCCACTGAGTGGAAGTGACACTTGGTGTGGAGAGCAAGAGGCTTTTGAATCCATGGGGCAATCATTAATGTGCAGCTGGCTTCTGTCCTTGTCCCTTGCAGCTGTCATTTTTTGACATTTTGGGACCTTGCTGTCTTTCCATATCAGTTCCAGCTCTACTTGCTTGTTTACTGGTTGTGTTAAAGAAGAAAAAAAAGAGAGAGGAAGCAACATAGGAAGTGATGAAAGGGGAGCAAGCAGGGATAAGAAGGATCAGGATCATCCATGTACCACCAGACATTGCAAGAAGAGGACCTGCAGCACCTGCCAGGCAGAAAGCACACACAGCGCACTTGGCAGCTGCTCAGGACACTCTGCATCTCAGCAGCAGCTGTGGACTGCTGTGTTTCACGTGAGAGTAGAGCTGTGTGTACACGAGTACACACGAATGTACACACAGAACAATACACACACTACAACACACACACACACCCGTGTGCACACATATGCTTGCATTCATACATGCTTGCACATGCACACATACCTGCCCACACACACAACTGCATGCACACATACCTGCCTACACATGCAACTGCATGCACACATAACCGCACACACACACAAAACTGCATGCACACATACCCGCACATACATACTCATGACTGCATGCACACATACCTGTACATACACACACATGACTGCATGCACACATATCTACACACATACAACTGCATACACACATACACATACACACCTGCATGCACACATACCTGCACATACACACACACCTGCATACACAAGCAGCATCCAACCATGTTACCTTGGGGAGGCAGTTATGGGGAGAAACACGGCTGTCCTCATCCAGAGACTTAGCAGGGAGAAATGCTTCCTTCTTCAGGTTCATTCTCTTCAGAAAACTGGGATTAAGCTTTGTACTGACTCACAGTGCTTTCAGACAAATTCTGAAAATGGCAGAGCTGCTTGAAACAGAAGGGACTCTCTGGATGCCATCTCTCAAAGGAAGGAAGGCATCTGTTTTTAGACTGTTGTTTAGTTTGTTTTCGGGTTGCTATGATAAAACACCCTGACAAAATCAGCTGAACAGAGGAAGGGTTTATTCAAGCTCACGGTTCAAGAGTGTGGTTGGTCTTAGCAGAGACGTCAAGGTGACAGGAGCTTCAGGTACTTAGTCACATCACATGCACAATCAGGAAGCCAAGGGCATCAAAGGACAGTGCTCAGCTTGTTTTCTCCTTTTTATACAGCTTGGGGAAGGGTCCCCCACTTTTACTGTGGGTCTTCCCACTTCAGTTAACCTAATAAACCCTTACCTCATGGGCATGCCCAGAAGCTAATGATTCCTCAAAGGCATGGCTGGAGGTTCACTTCCTACATGAATCCAGAGCTGGTGAGGTTGGCTCTTTACAGTGGCCATCACAACTGTCTAAAGCAAATAGTGCTTCCTCAAAGACTTCCTAGGACCTAGACTGTCCAGGTGCAGAAAGGAGCCACAAGTTCACTGTTTGATTTCTAAGCAAGTGTGAGCCTGAGACCGAGTGAGAGAGTGGGGGCCTGGCAGTCAGAAGATGCTCATCGGGCCACCTGTGTTCTCAGGACCACCAGCGGAGGGAGGGCTACCATCTGAGTAAGACATATGTATTCCCAGTTCTTTGGTTCCTGGATGAGGTAGGGATAAGAGCCTGCTGTGCCTCTCAGGGGTTTCTTTCCTCGATTGAGTCTCACTTTGGTTTGGGGTTTTCTTCTAGGATATGGTGAAAGGCCAAGTGTCAGGTAGGCTCTGTGTCCACAAAGAACATTAGAAACTTGGTACTCCCATGGGGCATGCCTAGCAGAAGTCCCTGGGGAACATGGGACATGTGTGGTAGGAAGTGAGTCTTTCCAGAGAGGGCTTTAGGCCCAGGCCTATGGGGCTAAGAGGAGCTTCTCTCTGTCTTCTGAGGACATGATAAGCTCCTTTCTCTGGTAGAAGGACAGTGGGTGGGAGAGAAGCCAGTGGGCAGACACACTGGCTCCACATCCTTTCCTCTGACATCACTGTCAGTTCTGGCAGCAGTCAGCAAACAGATGCCATTCATTCAACTTCACAGAAGGAAGCCAAGTGCCAAGAGATGCCAGGGGCTTTCACTAATGTATCCAAACTGTAGTTTTTGAGCATCCACTATGTGTTTGGCTCTACTTCAGGGCTGGAGACATAATGATGGCCAAGCACAGCCTACCCTGTGAAGCACAGAATTGCTCCCAGCATGTATGACCAAGTACATCCCTGCCTTTAAATCAGAGAATCTATAGAATTGCTCCCATTATGTACATACGTACATATGTACATACGTACACACACACACACACACACACACACACACACACACACACTTTTATTCTCAGTGTAATTCCAAAACAATTTAAACTGTATAGGTTGATTCATGCTGGGCAAGAGAAGTCTTATCCATGGGTCTAGTTCTCAGAGATCCATCTGGACATCTGAGTAGAAAACCAAGATCCCCACTGTTCTGGAACCCTAAGGTCTGAGAATCCTAAGGTCAAGCCCCTGAGCACTTACCCCTGTGTTCAGAAACTCCTTCCCTTAATAAAGATAGCATCAACCAAGAGTGCCTAGGGCCTAGCTGTCAAAGCCTGTCCATTGACACTAGACACTGGCAGGGGTGTCTCTCCATCCAAAGCAGGCAGAGCTCCAGTAGAGACCAGAGCTGAAAATACTTGGTGGCCACAGACTGCCCCTAAGCACCCTGTAACAGTCTTGGTGGCTACCTGGGAGCCAGAGCTATGGAAGGGTAGGTACCACCAGAAGCACAGTGCTTGGCTCCCATGGAGGCTCTGAGGCCACTGTGCTGTGGCCATCTACTCTCCATGTCCATTTATCTGTTGGAGGTCAATATGTGAGTCACTGGAGGAAGCACCAGGCAATCAGATGCTGCTGTGACCTTGAGCATCTCCTATCAGTTGCTCAATGGGGAGGAAGATCTGTGCCCAGGTCCCTGTAAGCAAAGGTTAGGCCTTGTAACTTATACTCCTTGCAGGGAGAACAAAGTCCATCAGCAGAGGCAGAAAGGGGTCATCATGATTGTTTCTTGTGTTCCTGTGCTCAGGACAGGGCAGGTGCACACTGTGCATGGGGAAGGAGAGGATGAATACTGAAGGGCTAGGTGGCAGATGCTCAGCATCATGAAGACAGGTAGATAAAGGGCTGTATGGGTGAATGGATACATCTGTGGACAAGGAGATAGACTGATGTGGACTAAGAGAGGTATGCATAAGTGGGTGGTTGGGTGAATAACTGGAGATCAGTGGTTACAGGGATGAGGTAGGTAGATAGACAGATAGATAAGCAGACAGACAGACAGATAGATGATAGATGGCTTAGTGGGTGGGTGGGTGGATAGTGCATGGATGGGTGGATGGAAGAATTGATGATGGTGGATACATGGATAGGAGATAGATAGAGATAGATAGATAGATAGATAGATAGATAGATAGATAGATAGATAGACGGATGGATGGCTTAGTGGATGGGTGGGGGGGTGGACGGACAGATTGATGGGAAGGTTAGTGGATGGATACATGAGGAGATGCATGGGTTAGTGTCTGGGTGGATAGGCGGATGAGCAGGCAGATGGCTTAGTGGGTGAGTGGAGTGTTAAAGAGAGTAAATGATAGAAATGAAGAGATGAGCAGCCAGAAATACACATATGAGGCACATCAAGGAAGGAGGGAAGAGATGCCAGCAGATTACCTTCAGGGTTGCCAATTCCTAGCATTGCAAACCTGTAAGCTGCCATTCATTTCTTCAGACATTATCCTGCTTGGTCCACATGAGTTAGAGGGGTATAGTAGTATTTTCCCACTTTACAGATCAGGAAACTGAGGCTCAGAGTTGTCACAGAAGCAACCTACCAACAATGCAAAATGCCTGGTGAATTTGGCTCTGGCCTGGCAAACTGCTCACCTGCCACAGTTTGTAGTGTTTGTAGAGGACCTTGTTAAGTCTCCACAGAACATCCCCCTCAGCAAGTGGAGGATTATTCTAGAGCCTTGGGTGGCAGTATACTAGAGCATGTCTGTCTGGCTAGTGTAGCTATATGAAATCTTGAAAACCCATGACCTGGGCTACTACAGTGGGATTTCACATGAGCCCCTGGGCTGGAGCCTCTGGTTCACATTGGTGGAGCAGAACTGTCAGGGCTCAGAGTAGCCACAGCATGCTTGTCCTCGAACCCTCGGTCAGAGCTAGCCACATTCTGTGCTGCTGCCCAGTGACAGCCATTGCCTGGGCAGCAGGAGTCACACTGCCCACCTCTCTGAGTGCCTCCATTGAACCTCCCCAGCAGGTCTGTCATTCATTGGCCTCTGGATGTGGAGAGAGCTGAGGGTTTATTTTCAACTAAAAAAAAAAAATCAGTCTCTCCTACTGGGAGACACAGCAGCCACGGGGGTGGGGGGGAGAGACATAGAGTCAGCGTGTCTAGAATGGAAGCACTCAGTCTTCAATTTTGACCCTATCTTGTCAAGGTCCTGTAGCCCAGTCCCCAATATCCAAGCTCTCTGGCCTGGTGTCAGTTTTGTCCTTGGTGGTGCAGGAGGCAGGGCGCTCCAAGAGACGGGCAGGGCTGAGCCCACCACAGGCTGCAGGTAAGAAGCCTGTCTCCCCTCCCTGAGCTCAGCCCTAGCTGGTGAGGATCCCAGGGCTTCCAGAAATTGCTGCGTGCACGGGTTTGGGGTAGATCTTGGAAGGTCTCCCTGCACTGACTGGGTCCTGAAATAGACCAGCATGCCTTGCATGGTTTCTTTGTTTACTCCTGGGAACAGGGTCAGCCCAGTGGGACAACAAAATGCTGCCAAGAGTCTTCTTGGTAAACAGGCTGCTGTGGGGTGAACTCTGTGGTAAACAGGCTGCTGTGGGGTGAACTCTTGCGCATCTCTGGGCATACTGGCACTCTTTTCCGATTCTCAAGGACTCCTGCGGTGGCTAAGCTGGACAGGCAGCTCAGTGGGACAGGCAGGGGAGAGCCTGAGTTCATGTCACTCTCAGCCCCCTCACCTTACTTCATGCTGGTCTCAAAAGTGAGGCACCTCCCTGAGCCTCAGTCTCTCCATTTGTGAAATGGGGAAATCCTAGTTTTGAAGCATTCGTGATGGGAAAGAAACAGTGATGCCCAAGAAGCATGCACTTGTGTCTGACACTAAGGCCACTGAGGCCGAGACCTTCTGTCCTTTCAGAGTCCCTTTCCAAACGTCAACAGTATAGCCATCAAATGGCAAGTGGCCACACCTGAGGATGCGGCTCCCTTTCTCCAGGTTGGAGCTGTGGCTAGAACTGGAGTGGGGCGGTACTTGACTCAGGACACGCCCACCTCCTGGGCCACAAGTATCCCCCCCCCCCCCCACCCCCACCAGGAGGCTGCTCTAGTGTGTCATTCTTCCAGCCTGTGAAAGGCATTCATTGTGTGGTCCTTTTCGTTGATTTTTCCCCATACTTTTGAGCATTATGTTAGGCAGGGCCCCTGCACAAAAAAACAGGCTGAGCTGCCCTTACAGACTAACTCTTTCCTTCCAGCCGCCAGGCGATTGGATGTGGAGGACAGCAGCTTCGACCAGGATAGCAGGAAGGTAAGGAGGGGGACCACAGCCCTGTGGGGTGGGATGGCCACTCCAATGGATCTCCATTCCTTCTCTCCCTCTGCCCCTGGAGTCCCAGGAGAACCAAGGTGCAAGCCACACCCACTCGCCTCCTTTTACACTCTGTATGGGCACTGGCTCTGCCAGTGCCCTGGCTCTGCCATGTAGCCAGGCCATGGCTCTGGGACTGAGGCAATATGAACATTGACAAATACCCTCAGTGCATTCTGAGGTATTTGACATGAAGGTTCTAGAACAGCTTGGCAGGTGGGGTTTTTTGTTTGTTTCTGTTTTGTTTTGTTTTGTTTTGTTTTGTTTTTAAATGAATGGCCAGAGAGTCGAACGTAGTAGACCTTACTGGCATACCTCTTTGATGTGGCCAGTTGTAAAAGTGTCCCGAGAGGACGCAGGGGCCAGGCATCACAACAGCAAGCTGTAGGTAACATTGGCCGTTTCTCCAGCTGCTTCATAAACTTTCAGAATGAGGCGCCTTTACCGGTGAAACTGGTATTAAATGTTTGGCTTCTCACAGTAGAGTTGGCTTGTGGGGTAGAAGTACGGAGCTACTCGAAGGTTCTGGTGAAATGTTTTAACCATTGCAGTTGACCTCAATGTCCCTATGACCTTCTATTCCTCTGCAGAAGACAACCTGGCTGCTCCTCAAGGGGGATGCAGACACCAGAACTAACTCTCCAGACCTGGACGGTCAGTCGCTGTCCCTCAGCAGTGGGGCCGATCAAGAACCTCTCCAAAGGATGCCGGGGGACAGCCTCTACTCACGTGAGTGGCTCTTCTGAAGCACGTCGGAGACTGCCAGCAAAGGACCCTTACTGAGTGGGCCCCCGAATCTCAGCTTTACTCCCTGCCCCCCCCACACACACACAAAAACCCTAAAAGCAAAAGACAGCACGTAACCCCAGCATTTGGATGACGGAGTTGGCAGAAAGGTTGCTGTGATTTTGAGGCCAGCCTGAGCTACATAGTGAGACTCTGTCTCAAAAATAAAATGAAAACAAAACCAAGACCTTCCAAAGAGCATGCGACTGTGAATCAAGCCAGGTGAAGCTCTGAGCCCTGGCCTCAGCCACCAGCTCTTGGCAGTGACATAGCTGGCTAGTGTTGTGCACAGCACCCCCCTCGTGGCCCTATCAGAGTAGACAAGAAAGGAAAGAGGACAGCTCCCAGGGCGTGTTTTCCCTGGGGGGCAGATGTGGTCATGGTCAGGAGGCAAGCACAGACCTGGAAACTGGTACAAGGCACTGTCCTGGTCCCTGTAACAGCCCGAGAAAGCACTTGGAGACTCCTAGGTGATATGTCCCGATGTCACGGGTAGCGAAGCTGACCTATGCCTAGCCTTTCGGGTGTTGTGAAGCCTGGCTTGGGGATGATTTTCAAGTATGGAGTAAATTTCTATCCTGTTGTTCACTGAAGATGCTGTGGGTCCCAGGCCAAGCCAGCACAGGCTACAGGCAGGTTCAGTCTCACACAGAAGCAACCTCTGGTCTAAGTTGGGCAGGAGGTTGTTTTCCGTGGCCATGGCTGAGGTTGGAAGGAGAGGGGTCAGGGCCTCGTGGTGGTACCAACTCCGAGTGAAATCTGGACTCCCTGCTGACTCGCTTATGATAGAAGCCAGAGCAGCAATACTGACTTTCAGGTCACTAGACACTGGGCATACAAGAGTGCTTCGCCTGGCCAGCAGTAGACAGCATGATCATTCTTCTGACTCTCACTCCCGACCATGCATGGCACTATTTAACCACTACACACAGGAAGTGCTCTGCAGGGGAGGGACGAGTGGAGGTGCAGACAGCTGGACATTGTAACCAACTGGAACCTGGAATGTGGTTCTGTGGGGAGTCGTTGTAAGCAAAAGTGTTCCTTGGGATCTTAGAGCATGCACACAAGGCTGATGTCATCGTGAGAAGGCACAGCAAGTGGTCCCACAGGGTCTGGGTCTCCTGTAGGTTCTTTTAGGGAAGAGCTAGCTGAAGGCATGGTGAGAGGAAATAGAGATTCCCTCATGCATCCCTTGTCTGCTGGGATGGCTACAATATCATCCCTCTGCACTCTGTCCCAAGGATCCTTGCCCCAGGTGGTCGCTTCATGCTGGGTGTGTGCACACATGTGCTTTGTGGGACTTGAGTCTGGGCAATGGAGGCTCCTCCACACAGCCGAACGTAGGAGTTGCCCATAACCCTCGCTGCCTTGTGTAGTGTTCTGGCATCCAACCATTAGCTGGGAGCTGAAATGTAAGGTTGATTTTTTTCAGGCTGGTAGTTCTCAGTGTTTGGGGGAGTGCCTGGTGCCATTCCCATGATCTCAACCCAGACTCTCCCATGGCATTCAGCCTGTTCCCCCAGCAATCGCTGCTGGAGCTTATGGATCACTTGAGACTGGGGACCGAGGGAAGCAGGACACAGTGTGGGAAGAAGCTGAGCTGTGGATGTCACCTCTCAGGGTCTTGCTTTAGCTGTCACCATGCTGTGTGGCCTGTGCCTATCCCCCCCCCTCCCCGTGGTACTTTCTCATCTGCAGGTGGCAGCACGAAGGTGTTCATCCCAGGCACTTTTGAGTGCACTGGTCCCTGTGAGGCAGGCTGTATCAGGTGTCTTCACTGGTCATCCCCACAGTGGCAAGAGCCTGTCTGTCAGCCCTTTCCTCTGTTGCATCCCCACAGCAAGCCAACGTGAGTGGTACAGAGAGGAAGCAGCTGTTATGTGTGTGCACCTGGCCTGTAGGAGCCCGGCCACCTGTGCTGGCACCCGTGTCACAGCCGAGTTGGGGGTGGGGGGTCTGCACAGTGGAACCTTTAGTGAGGGTTTGGACCACTCCACCTGTCACGTGCCAGCAGTCAGGACTATGCCCCCGCCTGTCACGTGCCAGCAGTCATGACTATGCCTCCCGCCTCTGCCTTTCTCCTGGTGTCCTAACTTCATGTCGCAGGAGCAGGAAATCCACAGGGTCTAGCATTGCACCTGTGGCTTTACCTCCATCCCACTGTGTTGCCCAGTCCCACAGGACAGCCGTTCTATACCAGGCACTGCTATCCTACCAATGGGTGTACGTTTTGTTATAGACGCGTTTCCTGGCTCTGTAGGAGTGGTCATTGATAACTGCCTGAGTCTGCACGAAAAGAGACAGGGCTGGGTTTTGTTGTAAGAAGAGAACCTGGAAGGCCTTAGAGTGAGACTTGAGACCCTGAGTCCCCTCCCCTAGCTTGCACCCTGTGGATATGTGTCCTCTGGACCCCATATTACTGATCTTTCTTGTCCTATTCTCTCTTTTGGGATCCCTTACACGTGAGTACAGGTGTGCACACAGAGACACAGGCATGGTAATTAGAAACCTGGTGGTATAATTCAAGCATTTGGGTCACAAAAGACACTACCCAGGGGTCTCAATGGTTCCTAGCAAGGCCCCAAAGTTTTCAGAAGAGAAAACCTGGCTTTACATCACCAGATTGAGAGGAAAGTGGAAAGAGTGGGCTCAGGGTAGCTCAGAGACTCTCTGACTTAGCAATTCAGAAGTACAAGGAGGATCTCTCAGGGGCCTCTTCACTCCAGACTGCCCTGTGCCTTTGACATTGATGTCACCTCCATGTCCTCCAGTATGAGACTCCTGTGGAATATGGAATGGTGGATGTGCCAGTGTCTGCT
>JADRCD010227920.1:893-27664 GCA_019843815.1 Montemys delectorum
GGAGGAGGAGGAGGAGGAGGAGGAGGAGGAGGAGAGGAAGAGAGTCTGGCCATGAGTATGTGGAAAGGTGGGGAGGGCAATGGGGAGAGATGGGGACAGGGAGAGTAAGGAGAGGGAACACGGAGGAAGGCAAGAGCAAGAAAGCAAGGAAGAGAGGAGGTCCGAAGCAGCCCCTTTTATAGTGAGTCAGGCATACCTGGCTGTTTATATGTCCTGGCTGTTTGTACTAACAGGGATATGTACTGAAAGTATTTATTACTTTCCTTTGATGAAAGTGTCTCAAAATCCGTTTTCTGGCCTCCTGAGTCTGATATTATTCAAAATTTTGTGGAAGAAACTACAGAGGCCACTAACAAATCCACTTTAAAGGTACTTTATACATATGATCTTTTCAGAATTAAATTAGAATTTTAAAAACAACTATGGACCAGGGACTTGTCTGTAACATATTTAGAAATGTACACACATATAGGTTGTATGTTACCAAAATCAGAAACGAAAGCAAAGCACAAAACAACAACAAAGAGCTTGAGTCAGCTAGCCAGCAATGACCCTTGCATCAAAACATGCAGTATTGGTCCTGTCAGTTACAAGTAACTTCTGCTATTTGCACATGCCATTCTCCACTCCTAGGCATGTTCTTTGTGTTAGCTTCAGGTGCGTCTGTGTACAGCCAGAAGCTCTATACAGCTAACTCCCGGACCCAGCTAGTAGACACATCATATCTAGGCGACAGCCATGCTCCTGTGCCCATTGCCATGGTACCTGCTGCCCATCCCTTTGCGCATGCATCACATGCATCAAGACCCAGATAAAAGGTCTGAATCACAACCCGCAACCCTCTTCTCTCCTTTTCTCTCATCCCTCAGAGGCTGCCTCTACCAATAAAACCTTTCTTGTGAGACCTATTGGTGGTGTGATCTGTCTTAGGAGTGTGCCACATATTCTCACACTTCACACTGCCAGCAATTGTTCACCATCATCTGTAGAGGCTCATCAAGACCTCCTTTGATATGATATATAGCATAATTAAAACAAAACTGTGAAAGTGTTTCCTTCTAAGCTCTGTGGCCCATAACCAGATAGAATTGCTTTAATATGTAATGGCATAAACAGACCTTCATTGGCTGATAGTCATGTATGCCAAGGGGTTAACTTAAACAAGCATACTCTTTTGTAGGCTCTGGAGTCTAATCATGTTACAGTACAGAGTAATAAAATACTCGTTGGTGTGTATTAAATAATAGATCTGGAAACTGCTTAGTGACTTATCTAGGAAGAATTATATAAATAATACTTATTGCTGTCATTACAGGTAAGTGGTAATAGACAGATAATCTTAAGCCCCGAGGGCAAATGGAAGGTCTCTCCTATGGGGAACAGTGATTAGTGGAGTGGGGAAGCCAAGTTATGACAGAAAATTTATGATCCTTCTGTTAAATATTTGGAGGTTCTGACCTTCCAGTAACGCTTCTCAAGCAGCTAGTATAAACTGTTTCCAACTCGTAAGAAAACACCTCGTTCTATAACACATGAAAGGTTAATTATAAATACCTTGTTCTATAACACATGAAAGGTTAACTATCTTAATTTTAGGACCCAGATTTTAAGTATTTCTTTTTTTTCCAACTTCCAACTCATAAAACCAATGTGTTCATATAATAATGTGTGTGCGTTTGTCTGTAACTGATCAGGCACATTGTTTAATGTGTATCATCTTCCTTAATTCTCAGAAGTAACCTTATTTAGGTCACACAGAGCACTTATAGACATTGTAGCTGGTGGTTTGATGACAACTTGACATAAATATTTTCTTTCATCACCAACCGAATGATCTGAGAGTTACTATTTTCCATTCATAGGTCATGGAAATATTTCTCAGATTGACCTATAATCTGTTGAGTGTCACAAGACTACTAGCTATTGACGTAATAATCCAAGTCTACCATTGTATTCTGCTTCTAAGAAGAAAAGACTCATCATTGCTCTCAAGTGCAGACTCATCACTAGTATTATGAAAAGTACAAAAAACCACCACCACCACCACAAGAAAGCTTGTCTTACGCCACTGTACTGGCTGGTTTTGTGTGTCAACTTGACACAAGCTGGAGTTATCACAGAGAACAGAGCCTCAGTTGAGGAAATGTCTTCATGAGATCCAACTGTAAGGCATTTTCTCAATTAATGATCAAGGGGGGAGGGCCCATTGTAGTTGGTGCCATCCATGGGCTGGTAGTCTTGGGTTCTATAAGAAAGCAAGCTGAGCAAGCCAAGGAAAGCAAGCTAGTAAATAATGTCTCTCCTGGGCCTTTGTATCAGCTCCTGCCCCCTGACCTGCTTTGAGTTCCAGTCCTGACTTCCTTAGGTGATGAACAGCAAAATTCCTTCAATGTAATTATTACTTTGGAGTCTCCATCCATTTTTAGGTTGATAGAATGCTTTCCTTATTTTACAACTGTGATGGTTTATAAATGCTTGACACAGGAGTGACACTGTTAGGAGGTGTGGTCTTGTTAGAATAGGTGTATCACCGTGGGCTTGGGCTTATGACCCTCATCCTAGCTGCCTGGAAACCAGTCTTTTCCTAGTAGCCTTAAGATGAAGATGTAGAACTCTCAGCTCCACCAATGCCAGGCCTGCCTGGATGCTGACATGCTCCTACCTTGATGATAATGGACTGAACCTCTAAACCTGTAAGCCTAATTAAATGTTGTCCCTATAAGTTGCCTTTGTCATGGTGCTAAGACAGAAGTTGGTACAAGGAGTAGGTTATTGATGTGATAGGCTGATCATGCTTTTGTTTATAAAGAATGTAGATTTGGGGACTTTGGATCTGGGAAACAGTAGAATCCTTTAAGTAGGGCATAATGTGCTATCCAAGTAGGAATATGGATGACTTTGTTGCTAAGAGCTATTTGAGCTGTGCAGACCTGGCCCAAGAGGTTTCACTGGAGAAGAATTTCAGTAGGTGGCATAGAGACTGTTTTTGTTGTATTTTAGTGAATAATGTGGCTGCTTTTTCCCTTTGTCTGAGGAGTGTACCTGAGGCTAAGGTAAACAGACAGAGATTTTGTACTCTGGTTAAGTCTGATTAAGGGTTTTGAAAAAGCATAACAAGCTTAAAAGCAAAAATATAAGATGTGTGATTCAAGTAATAATAAAGGGGCATGAGGAAATAAAATGGAGCTGAATTCTTTGTTGAAAGAGATAAAAAGTTTAAGGGAGTGGTAAACTCAGGGCAAGATCCCACTCAGCTAAGCTTATTGTTTGTGTTTGCAGTTGAACAAGAAATAGTTTCGACTTCTAATCTGAAATAAACTTCAATCCAGAAATGGATGGCACACTTGTGATCCAGATTTTGAAGCTGGAAGACACCTAGTTTTGATTGGGATCTTGAGGAACAGTGGCCATGAAAAGCTTAGTCCTAGACATGATGGTACACACCTTTAAACTCAGGAGACAAAATCAAGCAGATCTCTGAGTTCAAAGTTGGCTTGGAACAGAGCAAGTTCCAAGTAGAGGTGAGCTTAAATCTAGGCATGGTAGTACACACCTTTAATCTCAGCATTCAAGAGACAGAACCATACAGATCTCCAAGTTCAAGGTCAATCTACAGAGCAAGTTCCAGGACAGCCAAGCTTAGGCAGTGGTGGAGTTAGAAAACAGAAAGCTCGTAATAGAAGAAGGGAGCAGTATTCCAGCTGCCAGAAGCAGCAGAACTCAGCAGCCCTGGCCAAGTGGCTGTAGCTTTAGGGTCAAAAATAGAAGGAACTACTGGGATAATTGATGCTAGTTAGCTAGAGCTAAGAAATTAATGTGATTAAGAAGAGACCAGCATCACTGAAGTAAAATCTTCTGGGAAGTATTGTCTGAGAGCACAAAGATGCTGTTTGCCAGAGATAGCCAAGGTTGTACTTTGTGTTGTAGATGTACTTGGTGATGTGAGAGTCACCCAGATGGTACTGGTTTCAAGACATGAATGGCTCATGAGTAACAGCTGAGGCTTGGCACTATGAGAGGCCAAAGAAGGCCATTGGTAAAGGTACCAGCCTCAGTTGCAGTTGACAGCCCAGGACTGAAGGAATCATGGAAAGAAATTGAGGCCTGGCACTGTGAAGAGTGGCTATGAAAGGCTATTGTGAAGCCTAGTTACAGAGGAAGACTCCAGTATATTGTAGATACCAATACCATTCGACAATCACTGAGAACAGCAGCAACAGTGGAGTGGAGTCAACCAGAGCCTAGAGTGCTACAGAGGGCAGAGCTGGAGATGTGACCCAAGCCCTTTGGAGGATCACAGAAGATAATGGGTGTATCCCAGACATAGGAACAAGAAGATGTAACACTAAAGTTGCCTTGAAGACCTCAAGTTATTCAAGATGCCTGAGCCACTAGTTACCTTCTGAGGAAAGCGGCTAACATAGAGTAAAACAAGCCCAAGAGAAAGAAATTTGTTACGGTCAACAAAGATGAAAAGGTAGTTGGAGATCTGAAGACTGCTTTTACATCAGAAATGGAGAGCTGATTTTTGAGTTTACCCAACTGTTTTTCTAGCTTGCTTTGGGGATCACAGTTAAGTGATTAGATCAATCTCAGAAGAAACTTTGAACTTTGACTTTTAACATTGTTGAGACTGCTATAGACTATGGGCACTTTGGAAGTTAGACTAAATGTACTTTTTTATTATGCTATGTCTAGTTATGGCCCCTATAGACTCATGTGTTTGAAGAAGCCTATGGGGACCAGGGAGTAGAATGCGATGGTTTGTATGTGCTTGGCCAGGGAGTGGCACTATTAGGAAGTGTGGCTTTGTTGGAATGTGTGAGGCTTGTGACCTGCATCCTAGCTGCCTAGAAGCCTGTCTTCTAGCAGCCTTCAGGTGAAGATGCAGAACTCTCAGCACCTTCTGCACTGTACTTTCCTGGACACTACCATTCTCCCACTTTGATGATAATGGTAACCTTAAGCCAGCTGGGCATAAAGCCTGCCCTGGAATGTTGTTAGTACTACTTCATTGGAAAAAAACTGACTTTTCCTTTACCAGTAGATGTCAATTGCAGGTAGCTTCCTGTTCTGTGTCCACTCCCCCCCTCTCAGTTTTGGAACCCAGTCTTACTTGAGCCTTAGAAGGATTTGTACATATTATCACAGTCTCTATGAGTCCATATGTGCAAAGCTATCCTATGCAGTATTGAGTGTTCCAAACTCTCTGATTCGCTGGACTTTGTCTAGTTATGGATCTCTATGTTAGTTCCCACCTACTGCAGAAGTTCTTCCTGTAAGGACTGAGCTAGACACTGATCTATGGGTATAGCCATATATCATTAGGAGTCATTATATTTTATATACAATAGATATATAATTTAAGTATATATTAAATAAATATATGTATATATACATATATATATGTGTATATGTATATATATACATGTGTGTATATATATATATATATATACATGACTTTACTTGGATGGTGCTTTGAAGTCCAGCCCTGCATCTCTTGGAGCCTTAAGCATGTAAATTTGTCCTCTAGGAGGTTTTGACACACTCTCCTTCATCTCCTCTAAGTGGCATCCTGTTGTAATCAGAGGACAACTAATTCTCACAGCCTCACAGCCACAGTTTATGTGGGTTTGGGAGACAGAAAGAGTTGAGAAGCAAATGACAATTTGTGACAAGTAAGAAGACAGCTCTCTACCTCAAAGGAACCCAGCTGTATGATAAGACGACTATATAAGGGATGCCAGGGGTGATAGTGTGGCCCTATCTATTTCTTTTAAACATGGGAACTATGAATGTTAGCTAGGTGTTCTTTCCTTCAAGGTAGGTCAGGACATCAAAACAAGAGCTTGAGGCACAATCTTCATTTAAAATTGCATTTTATAAATATGTATATTTACATGCAAATAAATTTAAATGTGCATGATGCATTTTATAGGTGGAATTTTCCACCATATAAATCCTAAATTAAGTTCATTCAGCTACTGTTAAATATAAATTCCAAGACTGAGCAGGATTACCTGAGTGTTGTTCTAATAACTCTGATCTTAAGGAAAGAGAACCATGGGATATCTTCCATTCTCCCTCAGTCCATCTCAACTCATCAAATCCTAATTCACTAATCATTTAGAAACCAAATTTCTCTTAGAACTTCATAGCACCTTAAACATTAGGCAAATTTGATTGTTCTTACAGTTTTATTTGAAATCCAACTTCTGGTTCTCATTGCCTATTATAACCACACACCAATTACAGTTGGTGGAGGCAGGATACACCAACGATTTTTCAAATCCTGAGTTATAATAATGCCTTTATAAAAGTTTTAAAGTGCATAAATAAGAAATATTTTGTAGTGGGAATAAAACTCTGACATTTTCAATGTAGTCTCATTTGAAGTCACCATTCATTTTTTATGATCACTAATGGAGAATTTACTCATGTTAAACTTGGCTAGATACTATTTTCTCTCTCTGACTCAGTTAATGAGCCTGAAGATCTCACTGTGGTGACACAAGTCCTGAACTCTGCAGGCTGCCCAGCAATAAGTCCCTTTAAGGAAAACATCAACATGCATGTGGTTTCACATAAATAGTGCTGTGGGAGGTGAAGATTGGAGTTAGGTTTAGTTTGAGTATTAGCTTATTCATTTACTCATTTATCAAATATGTTGCAGACAGACACTACAAGAGAAACCATAGTCATGTATAGTTGTCCAGTGAAGCAGTATCATACTGATGATTCTGTCTTCTCTGCTCTGTCCTTCCATAGGGCTAACATGACATAAACACTATCTATGACAGCATGATACACAAGCTATAATAAAATACATAAATATGAACCAAAATTCATGTGATAAGGTATAATAGATGAGACTATAGAAGTTGAGTCATTTTATATTCCATAAGTAATCTTATAATTTTTGTTGTTTGTACTGATAAGATCAAACATTTTACTCTAGGTCTAGGGTTAAGTTCTACAGGAGGAAGGAGGGACACAAAGGTTTAAGCATTGAGAGATGAAAAATCTTAATGGAGAGAGATGAGGCAAATTCAAGAATACACATGGCAGGAGTATGGTTAGAGAATACATTTATTTTGAGAGTAAGAAGGTAAGTGGTAAGTTTAATACCTAAAACAGAGAGGCCCTGGAGGCAGCAGGAAAGAGTGGACTTGCTCTCATTAAAAAAAGACTTGGTATTGGGCAGGAGAGATGGCTAGCCAGGAAAGGCCCTTGTAGCTGAGCCTGCCAAGCTGACCTCAACATGATGCAAGAAGAGAACTGATTCCCACAGCATGTCCTCTGGCATCCACATATGTCCTGTGGCATATATAACTCTACAGACATTATTTTCACCCACCCATCCACACAAATATGCACAGAATACATACATGTAAAGATTATTTAAGGTTGCCCTTTAAACCACCTGAGTTATATCAGTCCCATCCAAGAGTTGATCCCACTTGTCAGATACATAACTTAAGAGTCTTGATTTATGAGTTATTGTTTTCAGTTATCAGTTATAACTTCTAAGACTTAGCTGTCCCATGTGTGAGCTCTTATGACTGCTGTAAGGGTCAAATGAAATTAGCATATCCAGCATACTGGAGACCCTTAATAAGTATTACCCATTCTATTCCTTTATCTTTGTCCTCAGGCTTGCTGTTGACTTCAAGCTCATCCCTCACAATAGATACACTGTCCACTTGTCCCTAACACATGTTATAATTTACATGTTGTTTGTGTTTATGTTATCTATAATTTACATGTTGTTTGTGTTTATGTTATCTGTTTTCAGTGTCACTTAAGCCCTGGAACCACTGTCCTCAGAGCTTGTCTATGAAAACACTCAGACAATAAGCTCATATTTAGTTTAAGTGCAAACTGTGAATTCTTGTCTCAATTGAAGTCACTTCTGTCTTTACATCAGTACCCTTTAAACCACCTGACTTACATCAGTAGCATCCAAGATAAAAGGTAAATCATTAGTCATGGCCCTCAACCATCTACTGGGTGCTGTGTCCTTCAATTGTAAGAAATGAGTTATTTCTGAGTGTTGATTCATTCAGACTGAGCTCATTTTGTTAAGGAGTTCAGAGCATCAGCTATCTGCATACATTTTCTTCTGCTAAATAAAAGGTGACCTTTCCTTTAATATTTTTCTGTAGTTTCTCATTAGAGAATAGATAAGATGATAAAATAAGGGCAGTCTGCTCTTGTACTTCAGCTCAGTGTTGTTGTTTTGTTCCAGTCCTTTGCAGCTACAAGATCAGAAACAATTTTTCAATGTATGGAAAAAAGAATAGCAGTGATATTTTTAGAAAGAACTTTCAAAGACTGTAACGTTGAAAAAAAAATGACTCAAATTCTACTTCCTTGTGTAAGCAAAGCCTTCACTCCTACTTCCTTCTAAGTCATCTAGTGACCTCTGTTTCTTTCAAGCACTATCATATTCAGATGAATAAAGGGGACCCAGAAATGTGATGGAAAAACAAGTCACCTTACAGTCACATGAACCAGTGTCCTTGCCTGTCCCCACTCCTCCTTTCTCCACTCTATGGAGCCATATCCTTGCTTTGTCCAGTGTATGGACATTCTATCTTAATGGCAGGCAGAAGAATCCTTGGGAGAGTCCTCTCTATATTGTTGATTTTCTTAACATTTTATTCTTCTTCTTCATTCTTCTAGTGTCATTTGGTTTTGGCTTTCAAATTAGAACTAATTTCCAATTTAAGAAGATAGGATTTCTGGAAGGCACAGGGCAGCAGCATGGTATAGATGAATGAATTGGTATCTATGTTAACTTGAAAAATAAAAACCAGAACTTTCCTCACCTGTCCATAAGACTTGCTGAGTCATGTTTTGAAGAAATACCTGGGGACTCTAACATCTTATTAAGTGTACGAGTTGATGATTCTTTGTATGTATCTTTGAACATTTTGTCCTGCTATATGGATGGAATGAAACTGTGAGAGTTGTAAAAATTGCCCACAAGAAATATATTATTGCTTTTAGTATCTGTAGAAAGCTGGGCTTGTTACTTAAGTTTCCTGGCATTGTTTTAACATCTAAATGTATGAATATCTTATATCCACCTTTGTTTGAATGTGACAAAATGGTCGCAAAAGCTGATATTGAAAATATAGCTGCCCCCTCTGTGTGTTAAACATACTGAATACTAACTAATTTGATCTCCTTGGGCACATAGCTTTACTAAATGGAGACCTAAATTCTAGAATAATAACTATGGTTAGTTTATTATTTTGTTTTCATGAAGATGCAAGACTTAATTGGAGACCTAGAAGACCAGAAAACAGGAAGTTTCTGCTCTCATAACAGCAACAGTAGTGGTTGTTGGGAACGGCGGCGGCGACCTCGTCAGAAAGCACCACACACTAGGCCCAAATAGTTCCATGTAAGAGGTTTAATTAAGAGAAGGAGAGGGGGCAGTAGCAAGGAAAGAGAGAGAAGGGAGAGAGAGCGAGAGAAAGGAATGCTCCTCGTATTTATATCATTGCTGATGTGTACAGCCTGGTAAAGGTTGGAGGCGATTCCAATGGATTCTGGGAATATGGCCGCTGTTGCTCGGCAACAGGTCTCTGAGACCCGCCCATGAGTCACTACAGGCTTTGGATGCTAACAGTGGTTAGTACAGATAAGTGTGAACTTCAATTCACTAGGATATACCACAAAGCAAGTGCAATAAGAATACCTACTCTAGCACTAATGGACTAAGAGCAAGGTCATGAATGGCTTCAATACTATTGTTCACAGTTATGAATCCCAAAAAAAGGAGGGTGAGGATGGAAGGGAAAGAACAGCTGTACAGCATGTTTAAGGTGATGACTTTCTAGATTAGGAACTAAGAGAGTCAAATCAGACTTTGCTCTCAGCAGTACTATATGCTGCTACACAACTGGGCTAGAGATAAGGACCAGTGATTTTTCTATATGGAAATCAGAAGTGTAGCCTACTTCCATGATGCTTTCTCAGAGGATACAAGGTGTACTGGCTAGTTTTGTGTGTCAACTTGACACAGGCTGGAGTTATCACAGAGAAGTGAGCTTCAGTTGGGGAAATGCTTCCATGAGATCCAGCTGTGGGCCATTTTCTCAATTAGTGATCAAAGGGGTGGTGCCATCCCTGGGCTGGAAGTCTTGGATTCTATAAGAGAGCAGGCTGAGCAAGCCAGGAGAAGCAAGCCAGTAAAAAACATCCCTCCATGCCTCTACATCAGCTCCTGCTTCCTGACCTACTTGAGTTCCAGTCCTGACTTCCTCTAGTGATCATCCGCCATGTGAAAATAAGCTAAATAAACCCTTTCCTCCCCAACTTACTTCATGGTCGTGATGTTTGTGCAGGAATAGAAACCCTGACTAAGACACAAGGGGTCAGAACTTGCTTGGTTTCCGTACTAATTTGTAGGATGATTATAGATGAGCTTTCTAGTGGTTTTAGTGGTACAATGAAGTATATTCTTGGCTATTTTGTCCAGAAATTGATAGGCCCATTCTAGTTATCTATTTGTATGATTTGAATTGCACTATGCTCCATGGTAGGTTGGTAAGCCTTCTAAGGACCTGTCTTCTGGGTCCAGCCCAGGTTCACACAGGGTAGTTTTTCAGCTACCCACTTATAACCAATATAGCAGGAGAGGAGGCAGTCTAACTACAAACACTTGGGCTTTTCTCTTTGGCCATGATATTACTGAAACAAAAGATCTCTAGGAATTATAATTTTCCTAGGAGTCTCATGTTGAGGGAAAGAAAAATCTAAAACCCTGGTGCCAGGCAAAGGAAGAACTTGCCTTCCAGGAGAAACTTCAGGCAGTTCTAACAGGTACAATGAATATAATCATGTTCCTTGACTTGTGTTTTATCTTTTCTATAAAATTGTATCACTGCTATAATAAAAGTAAGAGAAGAAATAGAAATCTTTCTCACCCAGGGGTTCAGACAAACTGTAAATAAATCCATTTTTTCTTTTATATTTTTGCTTCCTAATTTCTGTGACATCTTGTAGATTTATTGATTTTGTTGCTACCATGACTCATCTGATCTGGGATCTGGAAGGCCAGCATAGGACTCCAGGTACAAAAACCTTAAGAAAGTATGGACTTCATCAAAGTCTATTCTAGAAGTGTGTTTTGCTCTATCCTTGGTGACACCAAAGTCTTTCTCACCTAAGTCCTCGGGCTTCATAATAGTGGTGTGAGGATGTGAGACCTAATCCACCTTTTAATTCCCTGTGCTTTAAAACAGGTGTGCCTAGCAGGATGGATGACTCCAATGCTTGCCCACATGGTGTCCATGCAAACTTAATCACTCTTTAATCCTCTGCTATTCCTCCTCCTCCTGCCTTTTAGAATCTCTGGGTGTTTCTTTGATTCCCACTCATCTCACACATTTGCATAACCAACTGCCAGTCCAGTATATTTGTCTCCTCTGAGGGCTGAGGATGGCTCTCATCCCAGCTGTGGACAGATGTTATTTCTCCAACAGCCACAGGACTGGTGAGTTTGGGAATGCAGAATCACTGGAATGAAAAAAGTGAGTCTCCTAAGACTTCATGTGTTTAAAGCAAGGCAGAGGCTCCTGTGGTTAGGGAAATTCAGATTAAAATCAGGAAAGACTAGCACATGGGATTGGGAGGTGGAAAAAACAAACAAACAAAAAAAAACCCCAAAAACAAAAACAAAATCAAAAAACAAAAACAACAACAACAACAACAACAACAAAAGAAGCACAGGTCCCTCACAAAACAGGTTTGTCCTGAAACTGGGTACTGGTCTGAAAGTATCAGAATGGGTTGTTGGACTGAAAGAGCTGAGACAGTGGGGAGTGAGATAAGCATTCCATAATTTCTAATTCTGGGACATTTTCATTACCTTCCTGTGGCTGGAGCATTTTTTTTTAAAAAATATGGAATTGCTCTTCAATGTAGCTTCACATCAGTGGCTGGGTATTCTGATTTATTTACAGGCTCACCATTGCTTGTTATTACCTCTTTGATTCTAGTTCACCTGGTGGGCATAGAGTGCTATCGTGTTCTTGTCCTTCCCCTAAAGACAAGGATATGGCAGACCAGCTGTGGCTTTTTCTGAAGAACAAGAACAAAAGCATTCTTGAATTATCTTTAGATTTTATAAACAGCTTCTACATTTGCAAAAATGCCTTTTGTATTTATTCATCAAATGTATACACTACATTGATGGAGAAATGCCTAATAAATATTTTACCTACATTTTTATTGGGTTCATTTTATTATTGAGTTGTAAGAATTCCTTTTTGAATGTATAGACAAATCTTTATCAGATATACAATGTAAGACTAATTTCGCTCCATACTATAGACTTCCCACTGTACTTCCTTCATGCTTGTCTCTTATGTAGCTATTTGCTCTCATCTAACTTTCATTTATGAAATTTGGGATGATGGAAACAAGGGCCTCCCAATGACAGGCAAGCACTCTTTCACAGACCTATATTTCCATCTGATCTTTTGTTTGTTTATTTGTTTCCCTGTTTGGGATAGATAGAGGTCTCACTAGGTAGCCATTGTTGGTCTCGAACTTGTCATGTCTACCAAGATGGCCTTGAACTCACAGAGCTTTGCCTACCTCTGTGTCATGAGTACAAGAATTAAAGTATATGTCATGTCACATCTACAATCAACCTTATTTTCTAAAACACAGATTTTTAACTAATATTTTTTGTTCTTTGTACCTATAATGCCCTACTAAAGAAAAGAGATGCCTAATCCAAGGTCATGATTATTAACTCTCTCTTTTTTTAACTCATTCATAAATGTCTATAATCCAGTTTGAAATAATCAACTCTGCCTAATCCTGATTATTTCAGTATTGTGGCTATCACTCACTCCCAAGTGTAAGCCTAAATGTGTCTTCTAGGTTGGAACTCTTACATACAGTACCCAGAAGTATGTAGACAACTCATAGATTGGCATAAGCACTGCATGGAGAATAGGAACATGGTTGAAATTGTGTAAATACTGTTGTCCTAGTGGGTGCTACAGGCTGGCATTTCTCTCAAAGTATACGCAACCCCTTAGAAGCTTCATGTTGGTGTGAACAGCCTGGAATATACTTCCCTGTGTGCTGCTTTTCTCCTGAAATTGTGTTACTTTCAGGAAGAAAAATTTCAGTCATAGAAATCAAGTGTAGACAAGAGTGAAAATATATGTACATACATATATTTATGTGTATCAGCATGATCTTGATAAACTGTATTTGGTAGATATTCTTGTCCTTAAGTAGTCTATGAATAAGATCATTACACAAAAAATAAAGACAAGTCTGGCCAAGGCTGTAAAAATCTAAGTACCTGTATATTGTATGTTAATGTGGAAGGTGGAATATTGATTTAAAATGAAATCCAGTTAGTAGTCTATTTAGCATACAATATGTGCTTCTATTGTTTGCTGCTTGATTGGCACTTTTTAAAGCCATTTTAGCTCTTTGGGTTGAATCAAAGATGAAGCTTTATGCTATGGACTTCTGAAGGAAGAGGAGGAAAGGGCATAGTTTCTTCAATGGTTTACTGGAATAGAGTGTTTTGAATTTAATTTAAATGTATATTTAAATTAAAAATATACATTTAAATTAAAATTTGATTAGCTGTTTAAAGCTTTGTTCAAGCATTAGGAACTCCTAATCACAGACAGATTGAGATAAAGGATACAGCAATCAGGGAGACATGTCCTCATTTGTGTGTGTGTGTGTGTGCGTGTTTTCTTGCGTGTCTGTATATGTAAAAAGAAACTTCACCTCAAAGAAGAGTATGGAGTATTTGGTTCAGACTGTGAATTAATTAACACTATACCTCACCTGGGTTCTGCATTTGACCATTCCCAGCACCACAACAAAGTTCTTGGAATAACTTGTACTGTTAAGTTAGCATATGTGTGAATTTTGTCAAGATATTTCTGAATGGAGACAAGAGAAGGGGGATTTACCTCCTTCCATTAAGGATGACATTAACTAGAAAGGAAGAAACAGAACAAAGAAAAATATGTCTTACATTTGGCTCACTTATAGTCATTTCTTCAATCCCATAGACCTAGACATCTTTTCATATTCAATGGGGACCAATGAAGAGGAAAACCTTGGAAAGATAAACGTCAATCAGAGTGTGCTACTCCAGGCAACTTCAGCCTTTTTGACCTTTGGCTACTTTTGTAGACAAGAATAAAAATAAAAGCATAGAAGCTTAGTAAGTTCTAGAGACACAGCAGAAATGAAAGGGGAGGTTGTTACAAAGCAGGATGTGAATTTTCAATTTCAGTAGTAATTAATTACCCAGAGTGCTGATAATTCTGCTATATTATTTCTGATGTTTTGAAAGATTTAAACACAAAGCCTTAAGATAGCTTTCATAAATCAATTTGACCTTGCCTCCAAACCAAAACAATATTAATTCACTTGAAGCAAATAGAATAAGTTTAAATAGCAAATGTATCTCAGAGTTAATGTAAACATGATAAATCAGTATAAAGTGGTTCATATTTTTATATTAAAAATATTTTTAGGGCAGCTCTGTGTTTCGTTGAATTTAAATAAGTCATTATAAACCTAAATTATGTCTACTATCAAGTCACTACAGTGACAATCTCATTTAATTGTGTGGTGATACTCTGTAAGCTTTTGTTCATTTTTTGATGAGGTGATTTTTAAAGAGGATTGTTAGGTTCTATTATATTAGATGGGAGATACCACTAATCCTGGTACTATTTGCAAATGACATTACTTGGGAATCACTGCCGCTTGAATACAAAGACCTGCTGTCTTCTGCATGTGTCAGTCCTAGAAAACCCTCGCTGGCCAAGCTGACTGGTACAATCAGGAAATTGATCACAACATTAGCAGGAGAAAACATTGCATAAAAAGGTTTTATGAAAAGTGTCTGTTTATGGGGTATGGGAGACACCTTGCTAGGAAAGCCTTGAATCATTCTTAATCCTGAAACTCAGAAACAAGTGAGAGAGGGCTACTCTTGTATTTTCTGATATCGATCCCCCTACTTCTGACTAGTAAAAAGAATGGAAAAGATTGTGCTGGAAGCACAATCTAAGTATAATAAAGATGTGGACACTGAACATTGTAGTGGGCATGTCCTCCTTCCCTTCCTGGGGAAACCCAAAGCTTTGTCTAATTTTGCTTCCACAACCCAAAATATAAACAATGGTACTGTGAGTTTCTACAGCTGTAAGAAAGGGATGGTGCTGAGTTAGACATTCATTTGATATTTCTCATTAGTCATTATTTAAAATCACAGAGATGATTTTTACCTGTCAGAAATGTGCATATTCGAAACCATGAAGGCTTGTGTGAAGTTACAAAATAACACAGCTAGCAGTTGTCCATGGGGGCAGGGGGAGGTAATGAGAAATTTAACTGGCAAAGGACTGATATTGAATGGGGCACCAGCATCCTTCAGGTTCTTCCTGTCCAGATGACAGACATGCAGCTGCTATGCTGAGCTTTTAATAGGAAGTGAAAGGGCTTATCACTGTAAAATGTGACAAAAAAGTACATTAAATAAACAGTTTTCCCATGGGTGAAAATCCATCCTGAGGGGTAGATAGTTCTGCAGAAAATAATGAGAAGGATTTCTGTAAAGTAAATTTTTAAAGTTTCTTTCTTTCTTTAATTTTTTCCCTAAGTTTGAGAATTTGTGCTACAGCAGCTCGACGTTTTATGTGTGTATTCATTATATCCCTGCTAATGGGATTTCAGAATCAATTTTTGCCCTGCCTTTTATATGTAATTCTTCAATGGCATGTATTGGATTGAAAGTAGTCTATGTCTTTCACTGACTACAACTCTACTGACATTTAAAAAGACAGGCTTAATTGAATCCCTGGCAGAGTCAAGGAGAGGTATTTGGGTTTCTGCACTCCTGGAATCCTTCTGCCTCTGCCATTTGTCCAGTCTGTGAACTTAAAAAGGATATTGAACATTGATGAATCATCATTTGCTTTTCTAAAGCAGGGGAATTAAATTTGAGATTTGTACAATCAAAGGGAAAGCGATGAACACCAAATTGTACAAAGCACACAGTCAAAGCTCTAAAGATGCTTGGCAACGAGGCTAGGTATTTTGAGACCGTAGGGTACAATGCTCTCAGATTAAAAAGGATTTAAACTAAGATGAATCTTGAGGCCAGCTGTCAGTGTCCAGGTTGATATAAAGCAAGCATGTGGATGTTACCAGTGGAATTCGAGCCTTGGTTTGAGTAGATAAGCTACAGATGTTGAGAGATCATTCCAGCAGAGGAGGAAGAGTTCCAGAATGCCTTGAGTTATATTTTGCAGTCTTTAGAGGCAGCTAAAGACTAGTACTCAAATTGTGCCTTGGAATTTTGTTTCAGACCACAGCTAACACTGACTCCAGTTAGTAACTTTGACAGTATAGACTGCTTAGAAGTTAAATGTCTTAGTCTCAAAGTCAATCCAAAGCTGATGTGTTGGTTGCTTTGTATTCAAGGTTGTACAGAGTTTACAGATAGTAAGTGTGGACCATGTCCTGGCCAGTGAGAGATTTTGCTGTTTGTGTGTAAGGTTTGATAGTTTATATCAGGAGCTGAATTTCACATCTTTTTATAATGACCTCAGGTGGAATTGCTGTTAATGTTAATGTATTTTCCATGTTGTCTTCTTTACTGTTTTTAATATTTTCAATGAGGCAGAAATGAGATGTAGAAAGCCATGAATTTATGTTAAATTATGAAAGATTTATAATGCTCCTGGACTGTTAACTCTGTGTCTACCTCAGGTATCTTAATCAATTTTTTTCTGCTAATTATTTTCTATCGATTATCACATTGAAGTAGAGCTGTTCAAAGAAATATAGAAAAAGAACAGATATTTACTTCAACAAAGAGTGTGCAAAATTTCCCCATTCTATTACAGTTTCTCAATATGTAACTTCACTAGACACCACAGAATAAATCTGGATCTCTTTGTGAGCTATATTTTTAAAAGCAGATCACTTCAGCATTACATTTCCCAGAACCTTGGAATTAGAAGTTCTGGGTTATCACACATTAGATTGTCTTTCTCCTCTGTAAATATGATATTATTCACCTGTGCCTGCATATGAGGCTGAGTGAAGTCTGTGTACACTGGGTCCTTTAATGACTGAAGCTTCATTGGGAGCTACATTCTGGTTTGCACACTGTTTGTCGTAGAAAGTTTGTCACTGTTGCAAATTTTTCAAAATATCCTTCACTAAAATATATATACATATATATCCTTCACTAAATAATGCAGAAAAAGGCACGCCTATGGTAAAGAATTTACAAAATTAACTGACTGGTTTGAACATCTTTCTGCAGAGACATGAACTACTGTGGATTCAGAGAGCAATTATTTTGGACTGTGTTTAGTTCCTAAGTAGCAAGTAGCTATTCACTACAACCTCTGTGCCTGACCTAACATATGTAGATTATCAGATAAAATGTGTGGAATGGATTTTACCATGCATCTAAATTTTACCAACCCCAAAGCTAAACTCTCCCCAGACAGCATCTAAGCCTGGTTCTTCCTCCCAGCCCCATGCATCCAGAAATAAGACTCAGACTCAAAATATATTTACAAATATCTGGGACATATAGCTAGACTCTATTTTGACTAGATCATAACAAAAACAACCTACTTATTTTAACCTACATTCAGCCACATGACTGGTTACCTGTGCTCAGGTACCATGTGCCTGTCTCCTCACGTCTTCCTAGTGCTTCTTCCTCCACCTGGCTCTATTCCAGAGTTCTTTTTGTATCCCATGTCCCATCTCCTATTTCCTGCCCAATGAGGTAAAGAAAGGTCATGGGCTTTTTAATTGACAGGTGATACATCCATACAATACACAAGATATCCTCTCTGCAAACAGATATAGCAGAACGCTACCTATCTGTTGCTTCCACCAAGGTATTTGGCAAATATATCCACTTTCTGTTTTTTTTTATTTTATGATTGCAAGAGTTCATGTAGCTGTTTCCCTGTTGGAACATGGTCTATGTAGCAATATGACTCTATATTCTAAGGCTGTCTTAGTGTTCTGTTGCTGTGAAGAGATGCCATGACCAAGGCATCTTGTATATAAAAACATTTAATTGGGGGCTTGCTTAGGGTTTCAGAGGATTGGTCCATTAACATCATAGTGGGGAGCATGGCAAGAGGTAGGCATAGCATTGGAAAAGTTGCTCAAAGCTACATTCTGATCTCTAGGCAGCAATCAGAGAGAGAGAGAGAGAGAGAGAGAGAGAGAGAGAGAGAGAGAGAGAGAGAGAGAGAGAGACAGACAGAGACAGAGACAGAGAGACAGACAGACAGACAGAGAGACAGACACAGAGAGAGAGACAGAGACAGAGACAGACTGGGCCTGGCATGAGCTTTTAATGTCTCAAAGCCCTCTCCCAATGACATGCCTCTTCCAATAAGGCTGTGCCTACTTCAATAAAGCCATACCTCCTAATCCTTTCCAATAGTCCACTAACTTGGAACCAAGCATTTTAAATACATGAGTCCACGGGAGTCAAACCCATTCAAACAAACACATAAGCCATGGTTTTTCATTTTTGGCTCAAAAGAGACCAACTTTTGTTCACTTTAGAGTAAGAGATGTATTATATGTTGAAAAAATATTTGCAAACAGCTTAGAAGATACCTACTTACACAAAACTACATTAGATTGCTAAAGCTGTGTAGTGCTTTAGATTAGGAGACTGGAAGAAGGGACAAAAGACAGTCCTGTACACATTCTCAGTTGTGATGAGATCTTTGTCAAGAGTTGTGTGTGGTCCTACATTCTGTATTCAGTTTGATAGGGAGTGAATTAGTAAAATAAAATTGAATCCAAATTCATTATTCATGATTCTCACTGCCAGGTGTCTTATAACTATATTCGTCTGTATTAGTTAATTTTTCTGTTCTTATGATAGATAAAATGCTATGACTGAAAGAACAGAAGAATGGATTTACTTTGCTATAAGTTCAAAGGAAGAGTCTATAATATCTAGGCAGTTATAGCAACAGACAGGCATGGTAGCAAAACTGAGAAGCTGAGAGTTCCCATCATAACCACACAAAGGAAGGACGGCAAGCCAACTGGAAGGAGAGGAAGGCTATTAACCCTTAATGCCATATCTAATAGCATACATTCTACAGGAAGTATCCACCTTCTAACATTCCATAACCTTGTCAAACAGTCCCACTTACTGGTGACCAAGTATTCAAATGCATAAACATATATGGGACATTTCTTATTCAAACTATAGTCCCATCTACTTCCCAAAACAGTTAATTTTTTGTCTTCTATCTTGCTCAGTACTCACATGTCTTGTAAGAGTCCATAATTTGCTGAAAATTGATACCCTGGACTCAAACAATTTGTAAATGTAAAGAGTATTTTATTCTGTAGAAGTCCAGCATGTTGAGATCTCCCATTACAAAGAGAGACAACAAAGTGGGCTTGCAGGCCCAATTTAACACACATTAGAGGAATCCCAGGGTAGGTGGACTTTGTCTTACTCTATCTCTAGTCATTTTGGAACCATTACAGGGTGTGGGGGCTGGAAACTGTTATTGAGGAATTTCGTCTTTGTTGTTGTTGTTGCTGCTGTTTGTTTGTTTGTTTTGTTTTTCTCTAGTAAATTATTTGCCTGGACTTGCCCAGTTCTTAGGCCTAGTCTCTGTCACGGAGTCAGCCTGTTTCATCCCTCTCATCCTTCCTTTCAGTAACGGGCCATTTAGAATCTTTGAGACGTTTTTAATGTTTTTATGGGGCTGGTATTACTGTTTGAGATTCATCAAATGAACAGTGGAAGTTCATTCTTTAACAAACTTACTTAGGGCATTGATTATGCAGGGACTGCAAGTTAAGGCTAACATCAGTAGGGCAAGAGGATAGAGACAAGGGTGGCCAGCCAAGGGGACCAGTTGAAGAGGGACTCATACCAACCCTGAGATTGTTCTCTTTTTATTTTTTTTTAATCTCTTTTTATTTTATGTACTCTCTTTCTGACTAAGGCCATGGATTTTTTGACCACCTCTGAGTGGTCAACATAGAAATGACATTTTTTACCTAAGGCTGTAAAGAGCCTTCCCTGTTGGAAGAACAGCAACACTAGGCCTCTTCTGTTCTGTATGAGTACTTCTGTCAGGGAGGATAAGGAATCCTGTAGATCTGTGA
Source organism: Montemys delectorum (assembly GCA_019843815.1). NCBI lineage: Eukaryota > Metazoa > Chordata > Mammalia > Rodentia > Muridae > Montemys > Montemys delectorum. The sequence continues at coordinate 21,099 of JADRCD010227920.1, forward strand.
TAAACCTTTTTTATCTCTTGTGTATCTACATCTATCAGCAAACATAAGGCCTTATAATTTTTATCTTGGAGTATTAGGGCTGAGGTCCCTACACTAGCACCTCTGGCCAGCCTTACGTCAAGGAGAGAACCTAGTAACACAGTGGAAATGGCCACCCTTCTTATTTGATTGTTTGCAGGTGTTAATGATATCCTCCCCAGAGGAATAAGTCATTTTTAGATATATGCTGTTTTAGAACATAAAAGTCTTCAGTCATATTTTCAACCAAGTCATAAATGTATGGAGTAAGCTCTGAAGTACAAGCTGACCAAGCATTCTCAGTGGGGCAGTATGTATCCTACAATGGTAGGGGTTATAGTGTGATTGTAGAGGCCGGAATAGGCTGATGGTATCTTATTTTCAACATAGAATCCCTATAATGCTATTGAATAGTATCTGTAGTCTGTGAATAGTCTCTAAGGATAGTTTTTTTTTTCACGCTTTTTTTTTTTTTTTAAATTAGGGGGACTGAGCATTTAAGCATAACCAACAGGCCTGTGTTAAGTCTGGGTGGAAGAAGTTAATAGCTGGGAAAGTAGCTTTAAATAATTGAAAGGGTCCTGACTCAGATGTTGAAGTAGGTAATGTAGGGGGTGGAACAATTTTCGGGAAACAGTTGGTTAGATGAAGTGAGACCTTCCTGGGGCAAAAGGATAGTGGGTCCTGATGAAGGAATGATGCGGGGTAGAGGCAGTGGTTGGGAAGGTGGTTGGTTCAGCCTCGCTAATATCTTGTGGGGAATAAGGGGACCACGGGTCTCACAAGGCTAAGTTGGAGCAATTAGACAAGAAAAAGAGTCCTGGATTATAGCCAGAGATGTGATTTATGTCTTAGTCCCTAAGTCTTATCTGTGGTCCAATCAATGTTTTTGCCAGCTGCCACAAACTTGATGTGAAGACTGTTGTATCTCTTCCTAATGATACCCAGATAGTAAAGGGGCTCAAAACAAGGTCTGCAAGTTGTTCTCCTAGGAGGCTGGGTGTCCTTTTTTTATGTAGCACCTGGCTACAGATATCTGTATATCTCTAAACTGGGTCACAGTGATGAGATCTTTGACAGGGTTTGGGTGAAGTTAGCATATCTACCGAGTAGATTTGCATCCCCATATTGCACAGAAAAAGGACTCTGGACCTCTACATTTGGTTCTCTGGCTCTGATCTTAAGAGAGTGGCCCAGGTAGACATAAAAGGGCTGATACCATGTATTCTTTCAGGTCCCAGGTGAGTTTCTATTGTGACCATCTACTAAGTCATAAAGGTCTACATGAAGATCAGGAAACTAAATGCTCAGGGAGCCAAGTAGTAGGTAGAGTTGTCAGTGTTACCAATTGTAGCATTGAATATGTGCCGGGTTAGATTCAGGGCATGGTGGGGGATAGTGGCTGGTGCAGCAAAGCATAAGCAGCAAGTAAGCAGCATCAGGAGCACTGGAGTTAGTTTTAGTGGATCAACAGGGTATGGGTCGACCTTTATTGTTCTTGTCACAGTTCTTCTGCAAGTCTCTTTTGCTGGAATCTCAACTGTTGGATCATTTTTTTCTCCTGGAAAGTTTAATGGAGTAGTGGTGTATCCACATCCGGGTCTTGTCCGCTTTAACAGCCATTGTTGTGGTCAAGATCACAATATTGGTTCCTTTCTAGTGCAGTTCCAGAGTCTTGTAGTTATTTCTCTTATTTTAGACTTTGTCAGTTGGCTTAAAGCAATGGGATCGGGGGAGGAGCAGACTCATAAACTTGACAGATGGCAGGCCAGAGGTTTTTTTCTGGACCTTATGGGGGGCTTTTAAGAATTTTAAAAACTTAGGTTGGTCATATTCAGCTAAGATATCAGACTGGAGGTTAGGTAGTATGAGAGGGGACATCCCATATAAAATCTTAAAGGGGGTAAGACCTAAAGTATAGGAGGTGTTCCTGGCCCTATATAAGGCATAGGGTGGGAGGGACACTCAGTCTCTACCAGTTTTAAGGGTTAATTTTTAATCAAAGCCTCCTTGAGCATCTGACTCATTTTCTACTTGCCCTGAACTCTGGGGTTTGTATGTACAATATAATTTCCAGTTGGTATCCAGAACCTATGTTAGAGATTGAGTTACCTGAGAAATGAATCTTGGCCCATTGTCAGAAACAAGCAGAGTAGGCAAACCATGTGTGGGTATGATATCTTTTAGAAGTTTATTTGTCACTACACTGGCAGGCAGACTTTTTCTTTGTAGGATAGACTTCTACCCATCCTGGAAAGGCCTCTATAAAAACTAATAAATACTTGTATCCATATGTTTCTGGTTTTATTTTTATATAATCTATTTTTTTTTAATTAGCCCCTGGCTGTTGACCACTGTTTCTGGTTCCTAGAGTGGCTCTTTGATTGAGGCCTGAGAATTCACAGCCTTGAAGGTGACACAGTTTGAGATTACCTGATCTACCAAGTATCTTAAGTGAAATATTTTGTACCTTGCCCCTCACAGCAATTCCTGTAGTTTATGGTGACCAGGTGTGAAGCTTAATGAATCTGATGAATATGTTGCTTAGCAAACTCCTTAGGTAGTGTGGTATATCCTGTAGAGATCACCAATCATCTGTCTCTTTGGTAAACTTCTTGGGATTTTGCCTGATGTCATTTGTCCTCATCAGTATATTCAGGGATGACTAGGAGAGCATGGGACAGCAAAGCTACCAGGATGTTGGCAGTGGAAGTTTTCGGCTTTATTAGCTGGCCTGTTCCCTCAGGCTATTTCTGATGTTCCTTTCTGATGCCCAGGGCAATGAATTATCACCACTTTGAAAGGAAGCCATGATGTCTCTAACAAACTATTTCTTTATTTTTGATGATTTTTCCTTCAGCAGTCAATAGTCTCATCTGTTGTCAGTGAAAATGTTATCAATGGCTCTTTTGGTCAGTTTTAAAACCTGGGTTAGAACCTTTAGTTGAGCTTTTTGGTCTGAAATTTCAAGAGGCAAAGCATTTGCCCAAACAACAGAGTCTAAGTCCATTACCACTATGCTGCATACATGATTCCATTCTGGAGGAAGCTACTCCCATCTATGAAGTAGATACATTCCATGTGTGGGTAGAGTATGTCAGTCAAATCTGGTCTGATGTTCTGGATTTGTTCCAGAACTATAGAGTAATCATGTTGCATATCTGAGAAATGGTCAGATAGCAGAGTGGCTGGATTTAGTACAAATGATGGGTTGTGTCTTATGTGAGGGGGATTTAAAAGTAGAGTCTGAAAGAACATCAGACTGGTATTGGACAGCCACAAGCTGGGTGGATTCTTGAGGATTTCCGCAATAATATGGGGGTGGTGGTAATAACAAGTTCCTGTCCCATGGTTATTTTTTTTCAGCATCCTTGACTAGCAAGGCAATGGCAGCTATGATCTAGAGCCAGGCTGGCCATCCTTGGACCACCAGGTCTAGCTTATTAGATAAATAAGCCACAGGTCTTTTCTATGATCACAAAGTTTGGGTGAACACCCCTTTCTCTGGTCCATATAGAGGTAGAAAGTTTTGTGAATATCCAGGAAGGTCGGCACCTCCAATAAGGCTCTTCAAGTCTTAAAAGCCTTGTTCATCTTAGCTGTTCATTTTATTTTGTATACCTGGCCCCTAGTAATCTCATATAATGGCTTGACTATCTCAGTGATCCCTGGAACCCAAAATCTATAAAACCTGGGAGATCTCAGAAATTCCCATACTTATCTTCAGGTTGATAGGACTGGGATGTTAAGGATGTTTTTTGTCCAGGGTGTCCAGCAGCATGTATTGGACAGCTCTCCCTTGAATATGTACCCTAGGTAGGTGAACTCAAGTTGACAAAGCTGGGCCCTTTTAGCAGGCACTTGGTAACCAAGTTGACTTGGCTCCTGAAGCAGGTCTTATATGGCCTCCTGGCATATCTCCAAGTTGGGGGCCCACAATACATACTGAAACACAGTTATTTAGGGGTGGGCCTGGTAGTACTTACCCAAGTCCTTATGCCTCCTCAAAGGTGAATTCTTGAATCCTTGAAGCAGGTATGCCCAAGTCAGTTGTCTCTTGAAGCCTCTCTCCAAGTATTGTCATTCAAAGGCACATAGAGGCTGACTTTTGAGTGCCAGAGGCAGGCCACAAAGTCATTTAGTAGCTGAAGCTTCCAATGGATGTCAGGGGCAGTTTGGTTAACAAGAGCCATGCTTACAGCTGACTAGTGTTCTCTAGTTTCTGGATGAAAAGCAGTGTAGGCCCTAGAGGCTTTAAAAAGTTTTTCTAGATATTTCATGGGGGTCTCATTCTTTCTCTGTACCATCTGGCTCACGTTAGACAAATTTGTGGACCATCTGGTGGTGTCTCAGAGCCCCCATCAGAATCTGGTGGTAGACCCAGATCCTCTCCTTACCTTTAACAGCAGTGTTAAAATCCCAGACGGGTCAAATCAAAGGAAAGACTGTATGAATATCAGCCTGGACTTGAGTGGGAAGCCCATCTACTTACAGAACCAATTTCAGAGTAGCTCTCCTCTGTCATGAAGAGAACTTGGACGATTGCTGAGAGCCATACCAGCTGGGCAGGTAAGTCAGCATGATTGAATCTAGAAGATCTGTGAGAGGTTATAATTACTGGAAAATGACACATATTTCATGAGCTCTCTCCCCTGAACATCTGGGGGTGGGGTCCTGTTGCCCAGAGGACTGTAGTAGAGTCAGTCCATTGGACAGTATGGGCCTGAGTGTGAAGTGGACTCCAAGTGGAATCAGGAGAGTCAGGGGAGTCAGATGCTGTTCCTCCCTCTGCCTGTGCTGGCTGAGCAGGGGCAAATGGGGGCAGGAACATAAGGAGGAGGGATAAAGCTCCTCCTCAGGAGCAGAAAGGGGGAACAAGGCAAGGGTCTGAGGTTGACCATCCTTTAAAGGAAGAAGGGTGGAGAGCAGTGAGACCAGTAACAAAAAAAAAAAAAAGGTCTTATCCAAACAGGGGGCTTTTGAACCAGGCATTGTCATGTGGTAATGTATGGCACTTGGTCTGCTGGGTTGCCCCAAGCCTCATAAACTAAACTATCACCCTGTAAATCATGGTGAAATGAAAAGTCCCCTTCTTAGGCCATAGGTGGACCATTTATTTCTGTAAAACATGGTTAGTTTGCCAGGATGAACAACGAGACACGAGTCTTCTTTGAGTTTGCAAAGGTTCTTATAATCGTTCAGGTCTAGGCCCCAGTGAATGTCTTGTGCCTGTCCTGTTCTAGGAATCAAAGGAAAATTTGTACCAGAGGACAAAAAGCGCAAACAGAATTCACACAGACAGACACAGAAGGACATTTCTAGGAAAATAAAAACAAAACCAACAGGCTGTCTTAGACTTCCTCCCTATGCATGGAAGTATAAAGTCCATGACAATGGAAAATTACCCCCTGACCTCCTTGCCCGAGAGCCCCTCCCTTCCCAGGTGACATGGTTCCAAGAAAAACCTTGGGTTAACAGTTAGATAGGGCTGCCTGGCAGCAAATAACTCCCCCTTAGAAGGTTTCCAACAGCCCACCAATGCCAACCAATCAGTTTAAAGGCTAAACTATCCCACCAATAATATACTTCCCAGTTGCTGTCACTGGAAACTGTTCTGCTCAATCTGTATTTAAGCTTCTGCCAGTGTGTGCTCAGGGCCACTTCTTCTTCTGTGTGAGTGATCGGGCCCCAACGCATTGGAACAATAAAAGACTCTGTAGAGCCTTAGCTTACCGGGGACCCCCGAGTGAACCACGTAGAACCTGGATCAATGCAAAAAGCAAGAGGAATTTATTGTTCCAGTGCACTGGGGTCATCCCATACCTGAAGGAGAGGTGGCGATCCTGCACAACTTGTTCAGTGAGCTTTTAAACAGTTTTCAGGGCAACAGCCATTAGGCACAACATGATTGGCAGAACGTGTGACTTTTTAAATTGATTGGTCTTCAAGGAATGAGGTGGCAAGGAGTCTAGGGATCAAGGGTGCGGCTATTTCTCAGCATAACTATAAACTCTGGGATGTTATGGACAGCCCTTAAGGTTATGGGAGGGAGCTCTACATACAAGAGTTTGAAAATATGTAATTTCTCAACTATGCACAAAATAAGGAGGCAATGTGAATTATATGAGGGGCTTCACAAATCTAAAGGAATAGAGGTAACTACACTCTGATCCAGCTTGTCAGAAAGATACAAAGACAGGCAGATAGAAATGCAGGCAGATTCCTGAGTTCAAAGTCAGCCTAGTACACAGGGAATGGGGACCCAGGTGTGGTAGAAATGGTAATTTCAGAGATGGTTCCCACTCTGCTTAGTCTGTGCTTAACAAAGGTTGACAGATCTCTAAATTATTTTACAACTTAAAAGAAAATTATTGCTTGCTGGCTCCTAAGAATCAAAGGGCTAGGGTATTGGGATGATGATTTATAAGATAATCTAAAGGGAACCTGAAGTAAATGATTAGACTGATATGTAAAATAAACAACTGGACTTGTGTTCTGAAGGAAATGAGCTATCCAGAGAATTAATTTAGGATAAAAAGAGAGAACTG